>JAQFVV010012508.1:3733422-4043422 GCA_028023455.1 Epiperipatus broadwayi | reverse complement strand
TACTTGACTATTCTTCATAAAATATTATAGCATCTCAATTTTAGAGATATGTCAGAAACTTTAATAAATGACATACTGTTTTATTAATAAATTTAATTTAATGTTTTATTTGCATGCTCTAGCAAACTATGAATTTAACAGACACCAGTCACAGGCAATATTATTTTCAATTAATTAATTAAATTTTATGACATTAGAAAATAATATTTACTAAGGCTGTAACCTCAA
Source organism: Epiperipatus broadwayi (assembly GCA_028023455.1). Classification (NCBI taxonomy): domain Eukaryota; kingdom Metazoa; phylum Onychophora; class Udeonychophora; order Euonychophora; family Peripatidae; genus Epiperipatus; species Epiperipatus broadwayi. The sequence goes on along the minus strand of JAQFVV010012508.1, from coordinate 4,043,194 downwards.
GAACATGCGCGTAAAAATGTGATAGTAGGGACCTCTATAGGTCTTAACCACAAGCTTATATTTTGGAAGAAAAGAGGGGAACCTTCTTTACTTCAACCTACTTTCTATATAAATAGGTGAAGCTGAAGCAGTTAGATCTGAGAGCATGAAGCTATTCCATACTTCACTGATTAAGTCCACATTTCTTATTACACATTAATACTCGCAAAATCTTTCGATTTACAATGAGTCAATGGAAAGATCTTGTAGTTAGAAATCTATTACGATAATTTAAAATTGTAATTATAAATTTATTTAAATGCACATTGATTACATGAGTAATATTTACTAAGGCTGTAACCTCAAGAATGTGCACATAAAAATGCAATCAAGAATTTCTACAGTGGAGCTTGGAAATTTTTGCAGGAAATTGAGAGAAATTCATTTACCATGCTCAAAAAGCCAACCTACACAAATTGGTGAATTTCTAGCAATTATTAATTGTAGAGCAAACATAAAGCCCAGATGAATCTAGTCCAGCTAGTCAAATGCGTGCAGATGCATAAAATAAAAACATGACTGTCAAATGATGTGTAATCTTTAATATTGCTGAGAAAAAAAGTCATATAATTAGAATGCTGAGTCTGAGTTTAACTTTACTACTTTTATAAAGATAAAACACGGTTGTTCTTGCCCTTCACAGCTTGGTGCGTTGTTAGAGTAATGAATTCGTGAGCTAATGGCTCTGAATCAAAGCTTTGTGACTGGTATTCAAACATCACATGATCTCTTCTTTTATAAAGATGAAACACAGTTGTTCTTGCCCTACACAGCTCGGTGCGTTGTTAGAGTTATGAATTCATGAGCTAATGGTTCTGAATCAAAGCTTTGTGACTGGTATTCAAACATCACATCATCTCTTCTTTTATAAAGATGAAACACAGTTGTTCTTTCCCTACACAGCTTGGTGCATTGTTAGAGTAATGAATTCGTGAGCTAATGGCTCTGAATCAAAGCATTGTGACTGGTATTCAAACATCACATGATCTCTTCTTTTATAAAGATGAAGCACAGTTGTTCTTGCCCTACACAGCTTGGTGCTTTGTTAGAGTAATGAATTCATGAGCCAATGGCTCTGAATCAAAGCTTTGTGACTGGTATTCAAACATCACATGATCTCTTCTTTTATAAAGATAAAACACAGTTATTCTTGCCCTACACAGCTTGGTGCATTGTTAGAGTAATGGATTCATGAGCTAATGGCTCTGAATCAAAGCGTTGTGACTGGTATTCAAACATCACATGATCTCCCTAGTGGTAAACTATACAATTATTTACTCATTGTTGATCTTAAGATTGAATTTTCATTCAAATTTTAAGAAATATTTGTTTTTTTTCAGCTTAAGGCAAATAGACCAAAATATATTGAATAAAGAGTTAAAGACTTGCCTTGTTTTTAGAATATTTTTTCAGAATAATAATATTTCAACTATAAAAACATATAGGAGGATTTGAACTCAGACTTTCAAACAACCTTCAACTATCCACACTATCTCATACTACTGATACACATGACCATAAACATGTAGAAAAGATAAATAATTCCCAATACACCTATTTCGTGCCGAACCAGCACCCATCAGTTGGTCCAGATTATCATATCCCACAGATATATATAATCAGTGTTCAGTTTATATTAAGATAGCAAATCTTTATACTTTAATGGACAGACTTCAATCTACTCCAATCTCCAACTCTTCAGCCATCCATACCATTGAAAATCTGATGATTTGGTCATGTGTATCAGTAGTATGAGATAGTGTGGATAGTTGAAGGTTGCTTGAAATTCTGAGTTCAAATCCCCTATATTTACAATTAAGTTCCAGGTGTAAGAATGCCTGTATTTCAAATCTTAACTATAAAAACAATAAATGCTAATATTCCAAACTGTTTCATGATATTTATATATTTAAGAAAAAAAAAAGATGTATTTTTATAAAAAGACAACTTTAAAAAAACAACAACATGAAGGCGAAATTAAATTTCTGACAACGATAACTTGCAGATATGCATATAAAAATTTCCTCCTGGATTAAAAAGCATAAAATAATCATCTCCCAAAATTGAAAAAAATAGAACGCATAGATTAAGAGAATTATATCTGTCAAGTAAATCTAATTAGAAATATTAAAAATGTTCTTTCAAGTTTATAATGTAGCTTTAAAATTCAAATGCCAGAATAAATTACGTTTAGAAAGTTGCAAGTGCGGATAAATTACCACCAACGATCACAAAAAATTATTGTTTGGTTGAATTGCTTTATTCCCTCTGAACATTATCTTCAAGCATGAAACATATATGATGCATAAATATTCACAATATGATATTTAACATGTTTGTTCAAGCTAAAATATATATATACAGAATAGTTTTTTTTTTTTTTTTCAAGCAGAAATTAAAAAACAATTACACTAAGTTTGAAATAAAAATAATTAATGAACTATATAAAATCATTATACTTCTTCCATTAAAAGCATTAAATAAAACCTTAATGTATTTTCAACGTTGATCTTATAATTTATTGTACTTCAGTAATCTTTTCATAGTTTATTAATAAAAATAATTATAACATTAAAAAAACAACTTATAGCATTCATTTTCTAATATTCAGATTAATATTCCGTTCTTTTTTCTAAATACAGTATTAGAAAATGAAAACTATAAACTCTTCCCCCATTATCTATTTTTATCTTACGTTTAATGTAATTATATAAATTTCTGGTTTTAACATAGTTAGCCGAGAGGTCATCGCATTTGCCTTGCAAGCAAGTAGTTGGTTGCAGACGAGTGTGGGTTCGCGTCCCGGCCGATGCTATGACATATGAAAAAAAAAACCAAAAAACATAATTTATCCCAGTCATTTCTATACAAAAGATAGGATGATTGTGTTAGGAGAATTGTTGAGTGTTTTAGTGTTAAGGAATGGGATAGAAGAATAGATGCATTAATGAAGACTAGGGAGTTGGAGAGATGGAGAGCTAGTATGGAGAGTAAAAAGAGTTTAAATATATATATAGAAATAAACGGAACATTGGGTCTGAAGTTAATTTATGATAATAGCAAGGAAAGTAGTTTGCTGTTTAAAGCTCAGACAGGATCTTTAGCAACAAGGAAATATACAGTAAATGGAGAAATATGGGTGATTTAGGCTGCAAGTTGTGTAAGAAAAGTATAGAGAGTATTAGTCATCTGTTAATCGAATGTAAATGCCTGAAAGCAGAAAGGATACAAATAATGAAGTTGTGGAAGAATAAATATGAACAAAGTGATGATACAGAAAGTGGCTTATTGGGTTTTATGTTGGGTTTGGGAAAAGATAAGGGTTTTTTAGATCTAAAGGTCATGGAGTTGACAAAGATTATGTTGTGGGAATGGGATGAAGCAGAGTAGAAAAAAATATGGGAAAACTTAGGGTGGGAATGAAAAGGGGTTCAAAGTGGCTAACAGGTTTCTCTGGGTATAGTTGCTGAGAGATTCCTGACTCTGTATAAGGAGAAGTCACAGTGCATCACATCACATCCAAATACAAACATCATTAGTAACATATACATAAACATTTACATATAAACATGCACATATAGAGAAATGTATACATGTGTAGATTCATAAGCATTCTATATATTATGTGCACTAGCATACACAGAAATAGACCACACATCATCAGTTTCGAACAATATCAATTTCACTAAAGGATAAACTTTCTTAATTGAAATGCTCCTATCCATAACTATTTTTTTCTCAAATTATTAAAGCACACTTTCTCATCTCAACTAGCCATCTTGTGTAGAGTATCATTCTGTATCTCATAAAATTTCTGGTAGCTAATTCAAAACTTCAGTTATCTAGTTATTTTGATTCCTTATAAGCTCTTAATTCTTTAATGGTTTTTGAGATACAGTTTATTCTATAATTCATGTATTTTATTTATTTCTTAATCCATATTTAGCTCAATGGTCTGTAATATATGTATTGTTTTCTTATTAAGAGTTCATATCTACAAGAACAAGAAAGAACAACAAAAATACATTTAATAAAACCAAATTTCCAAGCACATACATATATTTCCCTTTAATATTAAATTTATTTCTAATAAAAGCATTCCTCCCAATTTTAATTTGGTGAATAATCTCACAATTATATTTCCATGTATTATAGTGGTTAATTTCTTTTAATACATAACAATCAATTTTTATTTCCTCTTGAATACTAGTTTATATTTTCCATTATTTGTCTGAATTCCAATTTTCTTGATTTCATCTGATAGCTCTGGTAACATTTCTTAAAGCTAGAGACATTATTTGCAAAAGTAACCGCATTATCTGCAAAATCTAAATGATTTAAGTTATTTCCATTTATTTTCACTCATTTTGTTTTCCATTTTAATTAACAAAATACCATAAAACTGATGTTATATATATATATCATTAAAATCAGTCAACACTTAGACAAACTCAATATCAATATCAATCAACAATCTCAAACTGTTATAAAGGCAACCTCCTTTTAACAATAAAGGTGGAATTCCAGTCAACACTTAGGCAATCCCAATATCACAAACAATCAACAATCTCAATCTGTTGTCAAGGAAACTTCTTTTTATCAACAAAGGTGGAATCTCACTTTTATTTATGATCCAATATATTCATATAGACACTAAAGATTGCAACTTGACTGCAAAGAGTGAAATTATTGATACAAAGAAGTTTAAATAAGCCCTCTTAAACAGATATATATATATATATACACGTGCATATATAACAATAAGGACATCTGAACATTCAAACTTAGAAAAAGACTAATCCTTATATTAACGAAGGTATACATAAATCATTTGGCATTGAAAATATGTATGCAAACAGACTTACATGCATGTGGTATAGATACTATATAGAGATGTTTACAAAATTTAAGCATATGCATATGGATATGCTTTATGAAGTATCCAATATATAAAATTACAATGGTTATCAACAGAAAATCAAATAATGTCCAATTATCTAATTATTGGAATATGTAAATTAGTATTTAAATTAAGAAATTTTTCTAAACAAGATAATGCTAACGTTAATTATATTGTTTTTTTTTTTTTTTTAAAAAAGCAGTCTTTGGGTATTAGTAATAATAGCTGTTATTATAATGCTAGATACCACCAAAAATATGTTAAACTGATAATGGTTTTTTTTTTTAATTTTATGCATTAGATACTTGTAAAGCATATTTATATTCGTATGCTTGAATTTTGTTATTTTTATATTAATGAAGGTTTTTCATAATTATTATATATGTATATGCATAGACATACATAAACATTCAAGCGTAAAACACACGCTTATAAATAGTGTATTTGCTATGTATGCCTATGTAAATGCGTTATGCCATACTATTCAATTAATAGAAGATACTAAATGCGATAATTCATATTTATCTCCAATAACTTCTCATTGTGGTGAAGAAAGATAGACTTTTTACATAGATAAATGGAATGCATCTGATCATTTCAAAATTATCATAGAAGATTTTAATGCCAAAAAGGAAATGAGTGAAAGATGAAAATCCTAAGGATAAATTTGGTTATAGAGACAGAAATGAGAGAGGGCATAGACTTGTAGAATTTGGGAGGGAGAAGGGAGGAAATAACATATTATGAATTTTTTTTTTAAATCCTAAGAAGAAATGAATATACAAGCATTCAAATCAAGATATAACAGAACTGGAATATACTTTGATTAGCAGAAAATATGTATGTCAAGATTGTGATATTGTTTAATAGATTAAAGTAATATATATTAAGGCTATACTTAAAACTATGCACCTGAAAAAAATGACAATAGGGACCTCTGCAAATCTTTAACACAAGATTTATTTAAAAGACTAGAGCGTCTTTTAAATAAATCTTGTGTTAAAGATTTGCAGAGGTCCCTACTGTCGTTTTTTCAGGCGCATAGTTTTAAGGTTGTAGCCTTAATATATATTACTGTAAAGTAACGAGTATGCGCTTTATAAATATAATTATTACAACTTTAATAGATTAAACCAGAATGTAAACACAGTGATAAGTGAGATATAAGATATATAGCAATTCAAAGCTAAAGAGATAAATGTGATTAAGAAAGACAGTACTAACAGTTGGTATCTTTAAACTTCAAAAATATTCCAATGAATTTAAACTAGAATTTACAAACCATAATGAAATGTTCAATAAAACAAGACAGTGAATGAAAAAAAAGGAGGAATATGAAAACATTTAAAAATGATTCATTTAGATTAAATTAAATATCCAGAATTCTAGAAGACGAGATAAAAAATGCTGATGATGATATAAGAAAAAATGACTTTAAATTGTTTTCTTCATTGTTTCAATAACAAGAGAAAAGATAATATTACATCTTGAAGTATATGATAGAATTCTATATAAAAAAAACCTAACATTTTAAAGGAAAAAAACAACCCTCTACTATATACTTGTATTTTAATATAATATTAGATAAATAGCTAAATGAAGTAATGATGATAATAAAAAAAGAAAAAATACAATAAATACATTAATTATGAACACAAAAAACAATTAAATTAAAAATAAATCATTCTACTATAATTAATATTTGCAAATTAAAAAAAAAACAAAGATGGCCACTCTTTTATGATGCAATGAAACCATGATATCCATATGTTCCAAATCCTCTGCATGTATATCATACATCACATGCAATAGCTCAAGTATTTTGTTAATAATCTTTGATTACAAAACATTATGTATTGTTTAATGGATTGCAAGTCAACAGTACTTAACAATAAGCACATTTACATAATACAGTTGCTTTTTAGTATGTATAATATGCATATATAAATTACAATTATATTATTAAGAAAATTAAAATAATTATAATATAGTTATTAATAATAAATTGAGGGAGAACACTGGCATATATATTTACAGTGTGTGTGTTCACTCATTCACATTTACTCAGAAATTAAAAAATATATATTGTACTACATCTTTTTTTTTAAAAAAAAAACAAATAAAAACGTGAGTTAAGAGACTTTCATCATAATTTAACAAGCTCTGGATAATATGCTTTTTCTTCAGTAACTCCTCCCCCCCTCATTATCAGCCAATCATGACTTTCTATTTGCTTTGATAATTTTAAATGGGTACTGCATCGTTCAATCTTGCCATTATTCATTTCATACTCTTATTCAAATTCTTAAAAACTTTAAACTTCCTGATGTATTGACAAGAATATTTTGCAGTTTTTTTTCTGCTACTATTCAATTATTAACATTCATTTTATCACTTAATTAAGAAAGTTTTACAAATTCTTAAATTCTATAAAAAAATTTAGATTTGATGCCAAGAAAACATATTATTACAAAAAGTACTGTCCCACATCAAAATTCAGAAAGGATTCAAAAAGAGTGATAATAAAATGTACTTTCAATGTAATCTGAAAAACTATTAATAAATGTTATTACATACAGTACTCTGAGATAGAAAATAGCTGACATTCGGGAAGTAAGGAGGGATTGTATAGCCTTTCTCCTAAACTATATAAATCTTGAATAAGTAGGTGATCTTCCAATGAGAGCTTTCTGGGAATATCTCTATATATTCTGCTTTTTTGAAAGTTAACTAATCTGCTGAAAGAAATACTATTAAAGGTAAAATAAAGTATGTCTTGAGCAATAAATAACTTAAAAGCATCAAAATACATTTTATCAAGAAATCATCTGCATATTTTGAAATGAAAAGTAACAAAGTAGTTTATAGGAAAACATATATACAATTGATGTGCACACAGATATCTAAAACTGTAGAAAAAAAATCCTATCATATTCGGTGATATTTCTTTTATATATATATGGATTGAATAATTATTTTTCTATTTTTTTTTCTTAAATATTTAATTTGAGTAATTTTAATATCACATTTGCTTTATTAATACATTATATCTGTACATTTGCTGTATATAAATAATCAAATTGAACCTATGAATGTGTTCGCTAGTTTTTTATAAAAAAAATATAATTATATGATGCTATTTTCTAATAATTTAAATAAACAACACAGCGAATTGATTGATTTTGTTAAAATGCTTTATAAATGTATAGTTATATATGTGGATATGTAATTTATGTTTTGTCCTTAATTAATAGGAAGTATGGATTGGGATAAAGTTGTTGATTTTTTTATATTATTATTGTTACTATAAACTTAACCTTGCCTTGATAAGTTCTCCCCCCCAAATATATGTTCTATGACTGTACTTGCTTATGATGAAAATATGATTGTGACTAATAAATACAGTTAAGTATTCAAACCCTATATGAATAAATCAAGAATGTAAAAATTGAAGAGTGGAGACCTACAAATGGGAAATCAAGTTGCACGACATGCCCATTTAGATGTCTAAACAGTGGCACCAACTGGAAGATAATCAAACTTATTTTTTCACATCAATCTAATTTTACCAAAAAACCTTTCAAGTACCAATATTCAAATAAAATAATTATATACATTTTTTGATTTGATGGTCAATTCTGATTGCCGAAATTAAAAATAATTGGTGATTAACAGAGTAGCAGATATTAATCAGTGAAAAATATATTATTGTACTCATCATCATACAAAATTGGCCTATCAAATTATTAATTAATACCAGACTGATTAAAAACAACTTTGAGCCCTGATATTTAATTTAGTGATGCTGACTAGAGAAACCAAGATAATCTCAAGGATATGCATATTATTAATTTTAAAATGCTACATCAATGCATGACTATTTATATTTGTTAGATTCAATACTTAATAGCGGATCAACATTCTACTTACAGATTTAAATCCCATGTCATTATGTTATATATATAAAGACAGTTAAGTTGTTAATCAGTGCCATCAGATATCATATATATAAAATTTAACTTGGCTCTCCATTCTATTACAATATATATATTTTTTATTTTTCTGTATTTTTTTTCTTTCAGATAATCATAATACTCAGCTCTTTTCTCTCTTTTCAAAAACAGAGTTGGCACTTGTTGGATTTGAGTCTTACCAGTTTTACTGTGTAGAGATGGTAATCTGGACCAACTGATGATTGCTGGTTTAGCATGAAATACGTATATTGGTGATTATTTATCTTTTCAACATATGTGTGTTCAAGTGTATCAGTGTTATGAGATGGTGTGGAGAGAGGTGGGTCATGTGAAAATCTGTGCTCATACCCTGTCTATTTGTAGTTTATTGTAAAACTAGATTTCTTTAAAGAAATCTAATAAGTGTTACAAAACAGAGTATCAAATAAATTTTCTTTCTTTTTTTTTTTATAAAGATAAGTTTATTTTTAAACAATTTTAAAATGATCACCATGGTCATTGTAATCGTCAACAGCGTCTAGGCTTTTATTCTGCCTGATAATGCAGATTGCATTTGTTTTTCTGTATCATTTTATACAATTTGGGATAACTGCTGAATTACTCTTTTTTGTTCCGGGTATTTATATACCTGTTTTAATAAAATAATCTATTATTTTCTTATTGATTTCATTCAAAGGTATGCTATCTTTAAAAAATTTTTTAACATTTTCAAATGACTTATAAGTTTTAGTTTAAATTACTAGATACTTCTTGAGGCTCAAATTATCATGCTAGTATTGTTTTCCATTTCTCTAATTTGATATATATACAGGTCACTAATTCATAACTATTTCCTGTGTTGGATTTATTAAGAAATACCTTAGAGAAATTTTGAAGTACATATTTTTGGTTAGTTAAATGATAAGACATCTCTGCAATGCTTCTGTGCAATTTTTGGGTCTTGGTTTAGTTTGCGCTCACGGCCATTTTGAAATCTAAAAACCACCGCTGACACATCCAATTGATAAATGACATAAATATTGAATAAAAGTGCTTTAAATTCATATTTTAAAAATTATAAGCTAGTAAAAATAATATGCTTTATTTTATTATGGATTTTTTTTTTTTTTAAAAATTTACCTTCATAAAATATTTGAAATATAACGTGCAAAGCGCCGGAATTTGCGGGAAGGATGAAGTATGGTTTAGTCCTATAGTCTAAAAGTTGCAGAAGACTGCTCAAACCAAGCTTATAATTTCCAAATACTAAAAGATTATACTATATACCCATATGAAATAATGCATATTATTTTTACTATGTTATAATTTACAAAATATGAATTTAAAGGACTTCTATTCAACATTTATGTCATTTATCGGTTGGATGGATCAGCTAGTGGTTTTAGTATATATATCCCCTGGTTCCTATCTGTATATAGAAATTGCCAATTATAATTTCATCTTTCAAATACTTTCAAATTCTCACATTAAAATATCTCATCCTAAAGTGAAAACATTTTTCTAATCAGTTCAAAAGTATCCTGGTATTTACTCCACAAAAAAATTCTCTTTTTCATTAGAAGAACTTGTTGCGATACATCTGAATTTTGCATTTGCCATTAGAAAGTTGAATAATAATTAATTTTATTTTTCTATATGATAATTTTTTTAATCTCCTAATATTTGTTATTCCATAATATATAATAGCATATTGCACAAATTTTTCATTACAGATTCAATCCTGTTTTATTAACGAATTTAAATTAAATCTATTATACCTATTTCATTAAATATTATGAAACATATAATTATGACTAATTGATTCAAAATTCATCATTATAAACTTACTGCAATCAGCAATATCATCATCATCATCATCATCATTTTAAACCATTTTCGATCCACTGCAGGATGAAGCTCTCTCCAAGTTCAATCCATCTTTAAATTAAGCATAGCTTAATGTATATGTAAACAAAGAGAGAAACCCCACAGGCTATGAATTCAAAAACTCTAAATGTTGAACAAAAGATCAACAATAGAATAAATCATCTATCCTTGGAGCTCTGATGTTTATAAGTATACCTTTATCAACACTGTTGAAAATTTAGAGTGAAATTAATTTATCAGCCAGATGGAATTGAGCTAGCTGTGTGTGGCAATACGTATAGTGAGTTTTGCCTGTTTTAACAACAGCTATACACAAGCATAAGAAGTGGTGGTCATGTGATGTTTATTGGCAGATGGAATATATATATATATCAACAAGAAGCAACACAATTTTCATATCATTATTAGCATTATTGGAGAATTCAATACAAATATATATATATATATGTATAAAACAAACAATTATAATAGTAAGGAATTGTAAATACAAACATTAAATTATGTCAAATGATGTATGACTTGCTTTCCTTACTATTATAGTTTGGCTTTTGAGGCTTTGACGATGTTGTATTGCTAAGGCTATTAATATATGGTGTACTTGAATTTTGGGTTCCATATGGCTAGTTAAGTTAGACCGCTGGATTTGAAGATATAGAGATGTCTGAAAATTTCAAATTTTCTACTTAATAGTTAAATATTCCATAAATGCTGGGCTTGAGTTTGTATTTTAGATCTAGTGTCTGAATATTATAGCATCTAATGAGAGCCATTAGCTCGAAACCGGTTTGGGGGATAGAGATAATTCCAGATAGAGATTTTAAATGGTTTCTCTTATGGCATTTATCGAAAAAGCCTTGTTTAGAACTATTAGCACGCTCATTACATTGCATTTATAAAACAAAGAATTACACAGTTTTCAATAACTTTTTTAAAAGGCAGCACAATAGATATTTATATTATAAATGAAATTCCATACACACGCGCACACACACAAAATAACTAACTTTTAGTTAAAAAATATATTAGCAAAAATTTAAAAAAAAAGATCTTCAAAAATATTAAACGGCCTACCAATTGTTAATCTTGCCTCAAAATGAATCAAATTAGCATTTAACTTTACAGCAACAAGTAAATAAAAATGGAAATTTAGCAACAGAAATTTCAATTTTTAAAAAAAATTAATATAATATTAGTAAAAATGTCTCACAACTAAAGATACATAATATATATATATTATTATTATTATTATTAATGGCAAACTTCAGAAAACAATTTAAAATAACTCTCTTTAAAAAAAAATATTTCTTAATTTTATCAAACCTCATTCGTTTCCTTTATTTTAAAAATGAGAGGGTTTTTTTGACATCCTATTGACACAATATAAAAGCATTAGACAAGTTTCATTTAATGCTCAGTAAAATTTTAAAAATACAATGACAAGCTTATAAAACCAGTCAAGCGTTGTTAGCCGAGAGGTCAGCGCAGCCGCCTTTCAAGAAAGTAGTTGGTCGCAGACGGTTGTGGGTTCGCCTCCCGGCCGATGCTATGACATATGAAAAAAAAAGATTATAAAACCAATCAATACGTTCTTCAGCTTGCTGGATGTAATACTATATAGCCAAGCTTCAAACTTTTTCCACTTGCGACCCCTTACTCGAGCAAATATTTAAGATGTATATAAACTAGAAATACGAATTAAAATATTTGCAGATAATAAGTCAGAAAAAAATAAATAAATTGAAAACAGTTCTTTGGTATACTACAAATATAATTTTATCATTCATTAAAGGCAAAGCCAAATATTCATACTGAGCTGGGTGTACTTATTTACTTTTACATCAAGAATTAAATCTTGGATATATGTTTGATATTGCAGGAAGTAGTTTTTTTTTCATATGTCAATGCGTTGACCGGGAAGCGAACCAGGGCCAGCTGCTTGGAAGGCAGCTATGCTAATCGCTAGGCCACCAACGCTTGACTAGAGTTTCTTCAATGTTTTGCAGAGGTGATCAATTTTTTGATTTTATAAACATTAATGCTGAAAATGCTGATTCACACAAATAAATAGTACAAAATGGTAGAAGTATATATTAAGGGCAATTTCAGAAAGTTTTGGAAATTCTGTCCTAATCCTGAGCCAAAGTTCATTTAACTATTTTTTTGGGGAAACTCTAGTTTTAAACATGTGTCACTAGATAATTGGGCAAATTCTTCTTGATCATTTCATAATAGATGATTGACATCAATCCTTTCAAATGAGTATGATTTAGGAACCCCATTTTCAATATCAAAATTTGAAGTAAAGTATTTCTGAAACTGTGTCTCAAGACACTTCAAATGATCAATTACCACTTTTAGAAATGAATCTATGGAAAGGTTATTATAAAAGCACATATAGCAGAAACATTTCTAAAAATCTGTTTTCCATTCTATTTTTCCACATGTTCACTTTTTTAACAAAACTTTCGATTTTATATTTTAACATAAATATGTTACAATTCTTTCTTTGAAGTGACATGTTTAAATCAATCAAACTTTCAAAAATATCTGACAAATAATGCAGTTTTAAAAGTCATGATTCATTAAGAAAAAAATCAACAAAATCAGATTTCTCAGCTAAAAGTATAACTTCATCTTTCAACTGTAATAATTTGTATAAACTTCATTCTTTTGAGAGTCACCTTACTTCTGCATATAGGAATAAGATTTGGTAATCAGAATTTATATCTTTACACAGATTTGAAAGTAGACCAGTATTCAGAGCTTGACTTTTTATGAATAGCATCACAAAGTACAACATACTATGAGTGCTACCTGATGATTCATGCAATGAGGAAGAAGGATATATTCATTGCCATCAGCAAATCCAGTATTCTCACCCCCTAGCATGATCTGTACCATCACGGGAACAACTACTCCATTGTAAACCCTCATTTGTGAAAAATTCATCAACTTTAAGATAAAAGTCTTCACCTTATGTGTGCACTCCCAAAGGGTGACAAAACAATCATTCTTCATGTATAATTCCTTCATAGCATATCTTACATAAAGTAACAATTATGCCAAATTAGAAATATCAGTTGTTTTATCCAACTGAATTGCAAACTTGAAACTGTTCTTAAATCTAGTAATAACCTTATGCAATTGGTCATTACTAATTTCAGCAATTCTTCTAGAAATAGTATAAGATAAAGGAATTTTATAAATTTCATCTCTATATTTTTCCCCATGAACTATTTCCAACACTTTTATTGCAGTGGACAACATGAGATCTTTTATTAATGTAAGGCTTTTTATTTTTTTACAATTAAATAAGTTTCATAAGATATAAGTAAATATTTTTCATAGACAGCAACAAATTTCTCTAAATATTGTTTTTCTGTATTTGAGGGTTTTATTGCAGTATGCAGCAAGCTTGTTACGAAAATGTCACTTTAGTTTGGATGGCTTTATGCTCTCAGCAGCCAAAATTTCATTACAAATTAAGAAAATATGTTGTTCCACATTATTACGATTAACAAAAAAAAAATCCAAATGCCAAAAACGAATCGCTGTATTTTCTTTTTCTTCTAGAGTTAAGTCACACTTTCCCAGTACTAAAACATGCTAGCTAAGAATCTGCTGCAGTAACATTACAATTTTTATCCATTCTGTTTAAAGTTAGCCACTTACCCATAACAAAAAAATATTTTCCCTTGAAATATAAACATCATAATTAATATATATATATATGTTGCACTATAGTGGTACATCCTGAAATAATGTCATCTACATATCTATTACTCTATACAATAGTCAATAATATGTTTAAAAATACATATATATATATAAGCAACAAAGATTACAAATTATAAAATTATCATAGAAAAGCCTTTTCCGGCAAATTATGTTTTTTGCCCTTTTCCGTATGTCTTCAGAATACCACGATTTAAAGTACATACAGCGACATCTATATCAATACATGAGAGAAGACAGATAAACAAATGGATATCCGACATGATCTATTACGTGATTTTTTTTTCCAATCCTACTACAACATTACCCTGTTATATATATTGAATGGATATATATCCACATATATTAATTAATTAACTATCCATTCTTTATCCATTAACCACTTATTATTCAACTTAATGGATGCTTTGTATATATTCATACAATTGTTTTTATTATACATGATATAGTTTGTTTCATATATTTTACGTCTATTAACATTTTTAATATAATCTAGAACACTTATATTATCGTATGGGGATCACTAATTATTGAATTGCCAATGCCTTAAGTTCATTCTATGTACACATTATCTTTGAGAAGATTCAAACTGATGTTTTGTCTTTTTTTTTTTTAAAAAAAAAAAGACTTATTGTCAACATTTTAGAATATAAAAACAATTTACGATCTATTTCCTTTATCTTTGAAAAGAATGTAATATTAATTTTCTTGAAAGTTAAAACTATTTAAAATTCCAAAAGAGAAGAGCTTATATGTTTGCATTTAACAAACAGCAATATATATATATTCTAAAACTTTTAAGTTCAGATAAATAATAAGTGACATTTTGAAATCAAAGTAATAATTTTAACTTGTTTTATTTCATATGCCATTTAAGAATAAGTTAAAGATTCGTCGGTATTTGAGTATTAACTAAGCTATGACGTACTACACAACCCACCGGTAGATATCATCGATGAAGAACCAAAACAATGTCATGGCAACTGAAACATTGGCATGACTAATCGATAGAAGCGGTCAAGGTGTTTTCATGGTCACCTTCAAGATTTTAAAATACTTGGGTGAATTCTGGGTAAATATCTGTCTTTTACCTGCTTGCGTTGACTGAGTGAGACACGTTTTTTTTTTTACAGTGTCAGATCCGCCATTGTAAGAATTGAATATTTTTTGATTGCTTATTTTATATTTTGATCGTTGAACTATTGCTGATTTTATTTACTAATTTTATCAAATTTTATTACTAATTTATCAAATTGTATTCCTAATTTATCAAATTTTATTATTAATTTATCTAATTGTACGTCATAGATCGTTCATTGAAATTCGGTTTTCATTTTGAAATTATGGAAAAACTAAGAGGATTATGCATAACGTGTATACCATAGGACTCTGTGCTATTTTCTTCCCTTTCTGTATGTAGTTGCCATATTTTTCTGGGACGAAAAAATTAATTTTTTTCTGAATTTTTTTCCCGAGTAAGGTCAATTATTATTAATTTTTTTTCTCAGTTTTTTAGATTGTACGAAGGAAAAAGGATGGAAGAAAACTAGAGGGGAAAATGGATTCTACCAGTGTTGATGAGTTTGCTGATTCAAGGCCCTTCGACTCCGACGAAACTATTTCATACAGTGATCGAGAATATTTCACTTCATCATCGGAAAAAAACCCATTACCAGCCAAAAGATGAAGAAAAGCCAAAAATGTACCTCAGTCCGATAGCAGCGGACCAGGCCCTTCATCTAGTATTATGCCTCCGGATGTTAGCAGCCCTTCATCTAGCAGTAATATGTCTTAGAATGTAATCGCTGAATCAATATATGTAGAGAAATTTTACCAAGATTCCAGATTTGAAGTTTCCCACATCTGGTGAGTACTCTATTTTAGACTTTTTCCATATGTTTTTCGATAAAAAATTATGTAGTAAAATTATTAACAAAACTAACATATATGCTACTAACGATAAAAGTATTTGTAATTGGATAAATGTAATGAATCGTGAATTGCCTTTCTTATTAGAATTTTGTAACAGCTTCATTACTGATTACTTTTGCCAATTGGTAAACAAGATCTAAAATTATTTATCTTTTATTAATAATAAATAATATGAAATATTTAATATTTTACATATTTATATTAATATAATATGAACAGGTATGTTTCTCTGGAAAACATATCTTGAAAGAGGTAGAATATAAACATTTTTTTAATATAAATATGTGTCTTAGAATCTTTTTAGTAATCTTTGATTGCCTCTTGAAATGAGAAATTTTTTCATATTCTAAATTTGTAAATTTTTTTCTGTATTGGAAATGGTTATTTATTATGATGACGTTATGAACAAGGTTGGTTTATCGAAACTCTAAAACCAAAATAGGTTTGAGCAAATAATGGAAAATTATGAACTCAAAATTTTAGTGCATTCTTTTTAATCAGGCTTTTGAGTTTTCCCATTTCAAATTATATGACATTTTATTATTTTATTGTATTTATAATAGTAAGTAATAATATTTCCACTTCCTTCATTATTTTTACATTTTCATAGAATTTTAATTTTTTTTTTTTTAACTTTTATTAGGGAAAACGTTTTTTCTTCCAGACGCCTAAAGATTTTTTCAACTTTGGGGGTGCAAGAAAAAATGAAGAATTCTTATCTTTCTAAATTGTTAGGTTCTGAAGATAAACATTATCTCAAGTAAGAAGTGTTATATGTTAATAGGAAGGACATTTTGTAAGGAATAGAAAGAAATTATTACTGAAGATGTAATTTGAACTTTAGTTAATGATTAATTAGAAATTATGAACAAACAATAAAATAATAATTATTTTGGATGTGAAAATTTCTTTTTTTCCTTATTTTTTATACATTATCATTATTTATTTTAGGCTTATTGTTTCCTTAGTTTTTCTAGTTTCTAGCAATGTACAGTTTTTTGCTCTAACATTATTAAAACTGAAGTTATTGTGACTCAGGACAGTTTTAAAAAAAATCCAAATGGCGCTCAGGATCCAAGCAGTTAATATAATTTTTTTTCCTCTAACATAATTAAAACTGAAATTATTGTGAAAATTGTGTCTCAGGCCAGTATTTTACAAAATTCAATATGGCATTTTAGACCAAACCAGTTAATACTTTTACAAATTGTGCAACTTACCTATCTCATTTTTTAAAAATTCTATCATATAAGTCACTTAAATTTGCATGTGTTTGTTCATCTGTGTAATGAAAGAGGGCACAATCAGCGAAATTTAGCATAATTATAGTTCTCCCTAATAAATTATTGTTGTTGCTTTATTTATACTATAATGTAATTATGCATGCATTTTTATTAAATTAATCTATTTAAATATTCCATCTGTTAGATAAGTAGATACTGTTTTCTCTTTTGTTTATTACATTTCTATGGTTGCCAATCAATCTAGTGTATATAGAACGTGATAATAGGAAAAGAAAAGTCAAATTAGCATCATTTATTGTCACCCATAGAAATATAATAAGCAAAAGAGAAACGAGCGTCCAATTAACTAACAAATGGAATATTTAAATAAACTAATTTAAATAAAAGTGCATACATAAATATATTACAGTATAAATAAGGCAACAACAATAATTAATTTAAGAGATCTATGTTTGTGGTGAACTTCATCAAAAGTGCGCTCAATTTTATATTATTTAAAAAAAAAAGAAACCAATTTGTTATGCAGACAGGTGCAAATTTAAATTAGAAATATAAATGAAAGAAAAATCAATATTCATCACATGATCACTATTTCTTATACCTGCTCTTAACTGTTATTAAAACAGGCAAAACTCTCTATACATATTGCCACTCAGTGCAAGCCTGAATAATCAATGGATGCCAGAAGGCTTGTGCATAAAATCCCCATCTAGTGCCTACTCATCCAATATCTCCAGAATAGTTTCTGGCTTGTGGCCTTCATCAGTGAGGAGCCTTGGATCTGAGAGCACTGCACCTAGATCTTAGGATCTGATGCAACCCTCCAGCAGCCACCTTTTCTCTCAGATCCAAAGCTCCTCATTGATGAAGGCCACAAGCCAGAAACTAGTCTGGGGATGTTGAATGAGTAGGCACTAGACTGGGGATTTTATGCACAAGCTGTCTGGCATCCATTGATTACTCTGGCTTGCACTGAGTGGCAATACGTATAGAGAGTTTTGCCTGTTTTAAAAATCAATATTATCTATGTCATTTATATATTAGTTTCATCTTTTCAATCCAAGAATTTCTTTATTAATAAATTATTGCTCTATGTGGTTGAGTAGACATATTAGAAGGATGGACTAAGGTCCCTAGATAAAAACTCTATTTGTCAGTTCTAATGCTCAAAATGTCATATGATCTTCACAGTGATAATCATATATTCCTAGTTCTAGAAATTATTCAGGGAAATTTGATTAAGGAAAGAAAGATATCATTTTCGATTAGTCACTTGTTTTTAAATAAATATCAGGAAATATATATCCTATCTAACTAATGTCTAAAAGCAATCCTGTGCACTCCAAATTTTTATTTTTATTTTTTTAACTAAAACTTCTAAAATATTATTGTTTTGTGTTGGAATACAAGCAATGGTAAAACGTTTTATTAATCTTTCATAAATATTTTTTTAAATATATAATAATTAATATGATCAATTTATTGATAAATAAGTAAACTATACATTAAATTTATTTTATTAATGTGATCCCATTAATTTATTATTACATTAATTTTTATTAATATTGGTTTTAAATGTAATTACTTTCATACATGCATCCTTGCATAGATATTTAATTTTTCTGTACATATGTTTTCTAAATATGGTTACGAAAGAAAGAAGAATATTAAGAGTATGACCTATAGTTTAAATATATATAATAACTGTATAAAATATGCATACAAACTGAACTTTTTTTTCCCCATGTGTCAAAGCATCGGCCGGGAAGCGAGCCCGCAAACCCTGGACAACTGCTTGTAAGGCGGCTGTGCTGACCACTCGACGACCAACGCTTGACTACAAATTGAACAATTTAAACATGGACTAATTTAATTCTCTTTATTGTCGTTTTTTTTTTTTTTCAAGTCAAGCAGTTATTTCATCGTTTCGATGTGTATATAATATATATTATAATTCAAATATGTAAAACATAGATATACATTGAATGAATCTAAATATATTACAATTTTTAATTCATTTACAACTTGTGACTGGTGTTTGAATGCAGATATTGTGATGTGTTATTATCATCTTTAAATATTATTTTATTCTTTAAAATCAATTATATATTTATCATTGTTTAGTTTTAGAAATTATTAATACATTCAGTTTTATGCTCAGAAATATCTAAGCTTAAATAATCTTGTAAATAAGTGGATGGTATTTCTCACACATACACACAAATATATATAACAACGCAAATACTTTTTCATATGAATAGTATTTATATACAAAGTAACATCATAATATAACAAAAAATATATAATTATAATATCGTACTTTTTCATAATAAATTGACTGCGCATTCACACACAAAAAAATAATAAAATTAAGGCACTGATCTTTAATTTTTAAAAAAATAAATAAAATAACCAACAAATTTTCAGATTTTGGTCTTTTGGAGTCACTGATGTTTTAGAATAATCCAGCTTCAATGCAAAAAAATATTTGATATAGTAGCACCCTCTTAATTGGTGGACACTTTGGAATCTATAGAGTCAGTCCTTTTTGCAATTTGACATTTCATATTCTCATCATATTTCAATTTCATCATAGACATTGAACTTTCTGACACTATATAACAGGGGTGACCAACTTTGGGGTTCATAAGATCTATTTTTTATTTTTAAAATGTTTTGGCTTGTTGTCATAGGCGATGGACTTATCATAGGTGTAGTCTAAGTGGAGGGAGGTGTGAAATACATACTATTTTTATATATCTACCTAGTAAAAAATAACAATTATTTAACGAACCAAAAAACTCATGTCCGGGGGAATTAAAGCAACATGAGTAATTATTAACAATATTTATTAATTCAAATTAGCTACATTAAATCAAGATTAAAAATATTATTTTCAATAATGATACGACTTAGTGGACTTCACCTATCTGGAATTAGACAAAAAATTAGAACAAAAACAAAAATAAACAAAAAAAACTTGAAAATCTTGATTTAATTTGTTTCATTCGTTACCCAACAGCTCTTGCCAGATTGGCCTCGCGATAGACCAAAAATGGCTTTGCGATCGACCGGTAGATCACGATCAACTTGTTGGACACCCCTGCTATATAAGACTGTTAAAAGAGTAATGCTGTTGGAAAGAAAATTTGTAATAGTATAGCAAAAGTAGATTGTGTTGATGATAGACTTATGATGATGAGAATAACTTCAAGTTCTAGGGATTTGGTAATCATACAAGTTTACATGCTGAGTATCAAAAATGATAAAAATTAATGAGCAATATGAAAAGATAGAGGAAATGATACAAGGTAAAGATAAAATTGCATGTATATTGCTATTGGGTTATTAGAATGCTGTAATGGGTAAGGATAAAAAAGAAAAGGTTATTAGGTATTATGATATTGAAAAAATGAATGAAAAACATAGCCAACTTGTGGAATTTTATAAGAATACATTAGTGGATGTAAACACTTGGTTTAAAAATCATCCAAGAAGATTGTATTCATGAAAAGCTCTAGATGATAGACAACAATATCAAATAGATTATATATTGATTCAGAATAGATATAAGAATACTATTGAGGATTCACATGCTTTATTCAGTACTGATATAATCTTGATCATAATTTGGTTATGACTAAAGTTAAAATGAATAAAAAGTGAAAAAATATTTAAGATGAAACTTAGATAAATTGAAAGAAAAAGAAATATTTAGTTTAATATGAGACAATCTAATAAAAAGAAAATGATAAAGAAGAGGAATACATAAATAATTCTGATAAGTATTGGTATAGTATTGAAGAAGGAATATTAGAAATAGTAAAAAAATGAAATAGGAACAATCCAGTTAAAGAAAGCTAAATGATCTTGAACAATGGAAGGTATGTTGGGAAAGATGGAAGAATATTTCTACAGAGAAAAAGCATATAGAAAAATTAATAATGAACTAAGGAGAGAAACAGATTTAGCAAAAGACAAATGGTTGGAACAAGAATATAGAGACATAAAAGTGTTTCAAGAGGTAAAAAGATATGATCTGATATTTGATAGAAGTAGAAGTGTCATTTGGGAAAAAAAAGAAATGATTAACAAGTGACATAGCTGATAAGAATGGAAAAAGATTAACCGATATGGAAGATATATTGAAAAGATGGAAAAAATATCTACTCAAAAAAAAAAAAAAAAATCAATTAATTATGAACTCGAAAATAAAGATATTGAAGTAGATGATAAAGGTATCGACATATTTACAGATGAAGAAATAAAATCAATTGATGATATGAAAAATAGTTACAGCTGTCAAATTTGATACAATACTTATACATTTTTTTTAAAGAGATGGACGTTGGTGGCCTAGCGGTTAGGATAGCTACCTTCCAAGC
The DNA here is from genome assembly GCA_028023455.1 of Epiperipatus broadwayi. NCBI lineage: Eukaryota > Metazoa > Onychophora > Udeonychophora > Euonychophora > Peripatidae > Epiperipatus > Epiperipatus broadwayi. The sequence continues at coordinate 4,021,119 of JAQFVV010012508.1, read as the reverse complement.
AGCTGGCCCGGGTTCGCTTCCCGATCAATGCTTTGACATATATATATATATATAAAAGAAAATAGTTGGACTTTGCAATTTGTTATGTAATAGTAGAGTTTGATCTGAATATTTTATGCAGTTATTATATATATATTTAAACAATAGGTCGTCATTATTATTAACAACTCTTAATATTTTATTCTTTCTTTCATAACTATCTTTAGAAATCATAAGTACTGAAAAATTAAATATCTGTGCAAAGATGCGTGTATGAAAGTAATTACATTTAAAACCAATATTAATAAAAATCAATATAATAATAAATTAATGGGATCATATTAATAAAATAAATTTAATATATAGTTTACTTATCAATAAATTGATCATATTAATTATTATATATTTAAAAAAATATGAAAAATTAATAAAACGTTTTACCATTGCTTGTATTCCAATACGAAACAATAGTATTTTAGAAGTTTTAGTTAAAAAATAAAAATTTGGAATGCAGAGGATTGCTTTTAGACATTAATTAGATAGGAGATATATTTCCTGATATTTATTTAAAAGCAAATGGAGTAATAGAAAAGGATATTTTTCTTTCCTTAATCAAATTTCCCTGAATAATTTCTAGAACTAGGATATATGATTGTCACTGTTTTAGATCATATGACATTTTGAGCATTAGAACTGACAAATAGAGTTTTCATCTAGGGACCTTAGTCCATCCCTCTAATATGTTTACTCAACCACCTAAAGTAATAATTTATTAATAAAGAAATTCTTGGATTGAAAAGTTGAAACTAATATATAAATGACATATATAATATTGATTTTTAAAACAGGCAAAACTATCTATACGTATTGCCACTCAGTGCAAGCCAGAGTAATCAATGGATGCCAGACGGCTTGTGCATAAAATCCCCAACCTAGTGCCTACTCATTCAACATCCCCAGACTAGTTTCTGGCTTGTGGCCTTCATCAGTGAGGAGCCTTGGATATGAGAGAAAAGGTGGCTGCTGGAGGGTTGCATTAGATTAAGATCTAGGTGCAGTGCTCTCAGATCCAAGGCTCCTCACTGATGAAGGCTACAAGCCAGAAACTATTCTGGAGATATTGGATGAGTAGGCACTAGATGGGGATTTTATGCACAAGCCTTCTGGCATCCATTGATTATTCAGGCTTGCACTGAGTGGCAATATGTATAGAAAGTTTTGCCTGTTTTAATAACAGTTAAGAGCAAGCATAAGAAATAGTGATCATGTGATGAATATTGATTTTTTCCTTCATTTGCATTTGTAATTTAAATTTGCACCTGTCTGCATAACAAATTGGTTTCTTTCTTTCTTTTTTTAATAACATAAAGTTGAGCACACTTTTGGTGAAGTTCCACAAACATAGATCTCTTAAATTAATTATTGTTGCTGCCTTATTTATACTGTAATATATTTATACATGCATTTTTATTTAAATTAGTTCATTTACATATTCCATTTATTTATTTATGCTCTTTTCTCTTTTGCTTATTATATTTCTATGGGTGATAATAAACGATGCCAACTTGATTTTTGTTTTCCCATTATCATGCTCCATACATACTAGATCGATTGGCAACCATAGAAATGTAATAAACAAAAGAGAAAATAGCGTCTACTTATCTAAAAAATGGAATATTTAAATAGACTAATTTAATAAAAATGCATGCATAATTACATTACAGTATGAATAAAGCAACAACAATAATTTATTAGGGAGAGCTATAATTATGCTAAATTTCGCTGATTGTGCCCTCTTTCATTACACAGACGAACAAACACATGCAAATTTAAATGACTTATATGATAGGATTTTTAAAAAATGAGATAGGTAAGTTGCACAATTTGTGAAAGTATTAAATGAAGGGGAGAAAAAAGGGAACCCTAATAAACTAATGAACTGCAACTGAATTATTAATGAAACTAATGAGTTAGAATTTATGTTTAAGACAATTAATTTATCATTATCCATTATTAATAGTCTCTTTATAAATGAGTACGACTATTCAAACTGTTGGAGAAAAAAAAAGCTAGAAGAGTTAAACAAAATAATTAATACGTTAGAGAAAAGATTTGCAATAATTATACAAATTAACACATATAGTATAATATAGAGGATTTGAATCCAGACTTTTACGCTTCGTTAAGCTATCCACTCTATCTTATACAATCGGTACACATGACCACACACATGTGAAAAAGATAAACGATCTTCAATATACATATTTCATGCTAAACCAGCTGTCATCAGTTGGTCCAGATCATCATCTCACACACATATATAATCAGTACTTGGTTTATATTAAGATATCAAATCTTCAAATTTTAATGGTCAGGCTTATTATATATATGTGTGAGAAATGATGATCTGGACCGAGTAATGAGTGATGGTTCAGCATGAAATATGTATATTGGAGATCATTTATCTTTTTCACATGTGTGTGCTCATGGGTATTGATTGTATGAGATAGTGGATAGTTGAAGGGAGCTTGAAAGTCTGAGTTCAAATCCTTTATATTATTTTAAACTCCAAATATATGAATTATCCTAGTTATTTCAAAAATATTACAATATATATATATATATATTATCACAAATACATCAACGTATTATCATACACTGCTCTTTTAGTCTAACTATTAATATCTTGTAATGCTTGTTTTTTTATTTTTGAAACAATCGTAGCTATCCAAATTCTATACTCAACCATATCTCCCCCAATAAAAACAATTAACGAATATTACTCTTACTTAGTATGATGTTGGCAAATCTGTATAACAAAAGTAGAGTTTGCATCTCTCATGAAAACCATGTTTGAGATAACAATAAAATACTCTTTTAGGAAGACTATTGCTACTTTTTTCAGTTCAAATGCCCAATCTAATAAAGATATTATTTTACAATAGTGAATTCTACAATATCTCAACTAAGCAAGCTGAGAACCATAATGGTTGGCCTTACGATTTTACCATCACATTTTTAGATTCTTAGGAAGCAGCCTTAAATAATAAAACTTTCCATGCCTTTGTGTTACAGTAAAAGAGAGACCCATCTCTACTTTGGTACAATAAATCAGGCAAAATCGCAATAAACAATTTAGTCACAGTATTCATGGAATGGTGAACATCTAACTCCTGCCAATAATTATGATTCAGGTGTAGTACGGTTAATACAATAAATGTAAAGGTTGTTTTAAAACAATTAGTCTACTCTCACATGCAGCTAAGGTAATGTTGAAAGTCATTAGTAGATGGATTTACAACAGACATGTCTGATGATCAGTGTGGATTTAGAAAAGATAAAAGAATACAAATTTCTATAGCATGCTGATAATTACTGGTGAGATATATATGAAGAAGAAAAAGATTAGTAGTTGCTTTACTATCTTTAAAAGGTATTTGATAGAATATTTTAAAAAAGAAACAAATTTGAAAAATATCAATATATATATATAATGATATTCTTCCCAAAAAAGAAAAAAAATGTTTTTGTAAGAATTACTTAGATAAATTATTAAGTGAAAGTTCCGTATAACAGATTTGCTAATGATATGCCACTATTTGTGCATAATATTATAGGTCAGGAATGACCATAAATGTAAAAAAAAAAAAGATAAATAAAATTAGATATTAAAATAAAAACATTAATTATAAATTACACAGAAGATTAAAACTGTACTTTAAAATGTTTGTGAAATTGGATAACTAATAATGAAAATAATGATAAAGAAATTGAGAAAATTAGAAGATCCACAGAGGTGGATTTGAAAAAAAATCAAAAGATTTTTAAATTGAAAAGATAAGATGAGCAATATATGAAATGTTAAAAAGAATAAATGATAGAAATATTATTTATCGAAGAAATTATGATAAGAAAATAAAATAAACTGAGAATTATATCGAAGAATGAAATTATAATAGGAAAAAAAGGCATAGAACCTTAAAAAAAAAAAAAAAAATTCAACAGCGAAAGTAATTATGATTATTTAAAAATAAATTCAAGGTATAGAAAAATTTGCAGAGAGTAATCTGGTCTGGTATGTTAGTCATGTCTTCTATCAGATAATCAATTCAGAGAATGGTAAAAAGATTATAAAAAAAATAGATTTGCATATAATGTAATTTTGTTCCGCAGAGCAACACGAATATTTGCTTTAAACCATTACGATTTCCTTAAAAAAAAGGAAAGAATGTAATACAAAATCCGTTACATTTAAAACACTTAGTTATTTTCCACACCAACAATGTATAGTTGAAAATAGATTAAATATGTATTATTAATTATTCAATCTGGGCACCAGTTTTTATTTTACAAAAAATGGAGGAAGGATGGAAGACGTAACTGCAATAGTAAGAACAATTATTGAAAGATATTAAAAAATATTAAGAAAGGTATGATTTAGACACTTTTAAACGTGAAGTGGATTATTTTGTTAAACATTCTAAAATCTGTGATTGTTAAGAAATTTGTATAAAAATTAGAAGATTAACTAGTCTTCTTTTATAAAATAAATCCAAGTCAAAAACATTGTCCTCCTATTTTGCATAATGTCTATTTAAATGAATTGTTGAATGATTGTGATGAGAATAAAATTAAAATTAGATGAAGGATAATTCATAAAATAAATCTTATCTACTTCTTTTTCTTCTCTTTATATTTTGTTTCTTTTTATATTTCAATATAAACTTCATTAACACTCCTTTAACACTTTAAGCAAACAATCTTTATTTATTTGTAACAGATTCGACACGTTTAAGATCTGAAGAAGAGTGCTAGGACAGTCAAAACTGTTATAAATAAATAAAGATTGTTTATTTAAAGTGTTAAAGGAATGTTAATAAAGTTTATATTGAAATAATTCATAATAATTGTGATTAGCAAAGACATCATAACGAGGGCTAAATGTAATTTTTTAAAGGGATAATAATAATATAATTAAAACTAAAGTAATAAAAATGGATAAGAAGATAAAAAATGTATGAGTGGACTTGAACAGAAAGATACATATACAGAATTAATGTTTTTTAAATATAAAAATTTAACTGATGACTGAAATATAATAAAATTTACAAATGTTAAGCAAACTTTTAATATGATTTAGCAGTAATATTATGATTCTTAGGATTCTGAACTAAAAATAGGTATCTTTATTGGTTTATATATTGCAGAGGTTTGAATAATTAATAAAAACAATGAAAAAAAAAAAGACAAGTCCTAAGAATATAAAACTGGGGGAAAAAACGAGAAAGGTAAGTTGGAAAGACAGAATTAGATAGAAAAAAGTGTTAAAACAATAAAGGAGGAAAAAAAGTTAAACAATAAAATTAACAAATGAAACTGGATTGAATATGCCGTATCCAGCGGCACTCTATTGCCTGTCAGATTGCAAATATAAATAACCGAAATAATTACTAATTAATGTGGAGGCTCGGCAAGTAATTTAAAATAACAAGAATTTATTTTACTGAGTTATATGGAGATAATCAATCTAGTTTAGTATATTTATGACAATTATATACACACACTATATAAATACAATAAGGGCCCTGAAGGCATAGCAAAATAATAAGATCAATACAAACTGTTATACGGTTCCTAAGTTTACTTTCACACATCTGGAGATAAACTTCTCCGCAAGGCTAAAGTGAAGGAGGGAGCTGACTGGGACACCCGAAGAAATGGCGCGTCTTCCTTTCAGTTCTGTTCTAGATCTTTTTCCACTCTCCTTGTTTTTAGGGTTGACTCTCTTGATTGGCCATCCGCTGACCACGTGGTGATTAGCTCTAGAGTTACCATATTCGATCCCTGATCAGATAACGCAATTACCTTAGAATTGCCTATTTTAAGCAATGTTTCTATTATCATTAACTAAACATTAAGAGTTGTAATGGCTTTGTTTACTTTATCTTAATCCTTTGCTCGAATTAACCCAACTTTCTTGATAAGTTAGTTTATAGTTTTTCCATTAATTCAATTATTTAATTAGACTAATTACTTTTATAAAATACTGTGAATGCCATTAACATCCACACACATACATTTAGTTTTACGATTATAATATCATTTAACTAATAATACTTATTTTGTGTATACATAAATATACACATACATTTAGCAGAATATATTAGAGGTAAAAAAATTATAAAATACATATTGCATGGGATTGTTGAAAATGGAATAAAAAGATGTAGGAAAAGAAAAAATAATAACTGAAGTTTTTAAAAATCGAAATAAATGAAGAAAACGATATGAGTGTAACAAAATACCTTTCTTTTTGCAGATAAATGATAATGATAAATAGCAATGGCAAAAAATATATAAAAGATTACACAAATACAAATTGTATTTAAAAATTAATTTTATCTGTCACTCAATCAACAATACTGCAAATGATAAGCATATAAATGAAATACTTATTAGTCCCACAGTAAGATTTCACAAAGGTATTAGTCCAGCAATATTTATTAGGAAACTGGAAATGATATAAATATCTACTAACACACACTTATGTTGTTTTTTTTTCGTGAGAAATTATCTTCCACCATTTAAACTTATAAAGATTTTTTTATTTTGAAAAATGTCCACCTCAAACTTTACTTTCAAAGCAATCTTTATTAAGTTACTATAACAGATCTTATGGGCACAAATGTGCAGGGATCACATTGTGTCACCTGCACCAGTGGGCCAAAGAGATTACAATGTTACACTGATATAATACAGCTGGGAGGTGGATCAAAGCAGTCCAACCTCCTTACACAATAAATTAAGTATTACCAATATCTAAAAAAACAAATGAATCCCAAGTTCAAACATCAAGGAAGTCACAAAGAAGAGAAGCAAGGAACACTCAATCAAGGGGATGTAACCATCCATTTGAGGTAATAATCAAGGTGGTGAAATGACTCTCAATTCAACTGGAAGGTCCTCAAATGGCTCCCTGAAGACTGGACCAGCCAGAACTCAACTTTGTGAGACCCCAGACCCACCCCTTGGACAAGGTTAATCCACCTCAGGCCCCAATCGCAAGTGGGTTAGATACATCTGGGTGTCCTGTTGGTTCAGCCAATCCGGAACCCTGACTGAGTCAAAGAGGGCCGTGAGAACAGTGCCTGGTCATCCCTTCCCTGGGTGTGGTGATGATTGCCATTCACTCCTGCAGATCAACAAACCCCTCAGGATCGTTGCCTTCACCCCTTCAAGCAAAATCCTGTGACTTCCAACACAACAGTCCAAATGGCCAGGGACCACACTCAGTCTACCAGCCCAAAAATGTACTGTTAACCAAGGAAACATGACAACAATACTAATATGGGCCAGTCCAAATGGGCTCAGACCACATTCGGTCTACCTGCCCACCTAGACCACAGAGAAATTACATAGGTGATTAATCATAAAATACATGGAATTAAATACCTTGATTACAAAATTACATGATGATAAGTACATTGATTCATTGTAGTCTGGAAAACCATGTCTAGCCTTACCTGAAAACCATGAGAACCCACCATTTGACCATATCACTTTATACACTGAAGTCAGTAAAGATCGAAGCCTGTTTCACACTGTTGACAACTCTTAATAATGTCAAATGTTCTAAATACTTATTCAGCTCATCCGACTGCAAAGTTCTCCAGGGATTTATAATCTAGCCTATACATTTCCATTTTGTTATTTCCGATTATGAATAGTGTGATTAGCATAGTAGGATTCTTGCATATTGTTTGGTTGTATGGCAGAGATTGATGGCAACCAACCTGTTCTAATAAATAGTTTCTGTAACCATGTTGTGGACTTGATTGTGGTAGAATTCCAATTGGAACTCTTGTATTGATCCTATTTGAAGGTGGAAATGAAACAAACATGCATTTATGTTTTTGTGAGAAATATCTTTGAAGAAGTAAACTTTTAACAATATAAATTTATTTCAAGCGATAATCAAACAAAAAATCAATAATATACATATATTTAATGGTGCAATTCTGTCCATTTACAAATGTTGTTTCATAGTAGCATCACTGTGATAGACTAAACTTTCTTACATCGAATCACATTCCCTCCAATCGAGAATGAAACACCGCCAGCACCGTGGACATATGGCCAAAAAATTAGCATTAAGACCAACATTTTGACTAAAAACTTTCTCCTCATCAGAATATTATCTAATAGTCACAAAATTAATTCATATCCTTTTTAGAAGATTGTAAAGGTGTTTAATTGAATCTTTTTATACACATCTGCTTACGCTGGTGACTTCATTACCGCAGGTAAGTACACAATACTATAAAGACTATATCTTCACCATGGAATATATGTATAAAAAAGAAGTTGTTGAAAAAAAAAAAGAAATAGTAATTCAACATACTAAAACTAATTCATTTTAACGTAGAAGCTTACTAAGGAGGGGGGGGGGAGGAATTTTTAATTATTTTATTGATTATATAGTGTCAATTCTGAAAATGTTACACAATTTTATTTTTACCTTTTTTTTTTCAAAAAAAAATTCTAATAACAATAATAGTATGTCAAGTGTTGGTGATCGAGAGGTCAGCACAGCTGCCTTACAAACAGTTGTCCCGGGTTAGCAGGTTCGCTTCCCGGCCGATGCTATGACATATGAAAAAAAAAACAACACAATAATAGTATGATAAAAAATTATACATTTATTCGTTATTTATATAAAAACAGGCGAAGTTCTTGGTTTTTAAGATTATATAAAAGTCGAGAAACCTGGTAAACTATATTGGATAGAGTGGATTGCGGTAGGGAGTTTGAATGTCTGGGTTCGAATCCCCTTCTAATTATATCTACTATTTAATAAGAGCAAGGATTTTAACAAGTTCACTTCCTTACTTTAACTAAATATAAAAATAATTCCCCACTTAATTACCGAGCAATATTGGATAGCTAATGATCATTTGGAAAAAACGTATATAAAAATTATATCAAAAACAGTTTTAAATGTTCATATGCAATTGTTTTTAATCACGTAGGCGTTATTTATACTTCATATTGTGAATTTTATTTTTAAATTTTTTATTCAAAAAGTTTCATCATTTTTCATTTAAACAAGTATATTGTCTATACTGAACTTAACGTAATTAGAAGGGACTTGAACTCAGACTTTCAAGCTCCCTACAGCTATGCATTCCACCGATACACATGACCACATACATGTGAAAAAGATAAATGTTCTCCAATATACGTATTTCGTATATGGTCATGTGTATCGGTTGTATAAGATGGAGTGTATAACTGTAGGGAGCTTAAAAGCTGAATTCAAATCTCTTCTAATAACTTTTCGTTGTAAGTATGATTGATGTGGAAATTGGTTGATGTATAATAACATCTTTATCAATTTACTGCTTATGCAGTCTTATCAATGAATGACTTTGAAAAATAATGTGATTAAAAAATATTTTAATTCAAATGAAAAAAAATATATAAAAGATTTAATTTTTTTTTAATGTGTTTAATCTAATTACATTTAATAAATTATTAGATTTTATACGAAATTTTTTTTAATTTCATTTGTTAGCTGTAAAAAAGATTTTTTTTTTTTTTTAATAATTCAATTTTTGTTGGGGAGGGGGAATCTGAAATAATGATTTATTATATGGTACATACATCTTATTCATAGTGATATTTTAATCCTACAATTCTTAAGCAATGAATTGAAAAAACAAAGTTATATATTTATAGATGTTATTAAAGCTGAACTAAATTTATAAAAAAAAAAAAAAAGAAAGATGATAAACAATATTTGGAATTATGAAAAATATTTGTCCCAAGATGTTTAACCAGTGATAAAAATGATGAGTGATAGATACCTAATGTGAAAAAAAAAAAGATTTAATTCAATGAATGAAACGTCAGCAATATTCTGAATTCATAATTATAAAAAATATCAAATAAAATCTAATAAAATATAAATTCAAACTACAATAATAGCAACTGCAATCACAAAATGTCCCAAAAAAAAAAAGCAACAATTTTCCTCATTACAAAAGTTATTTTTTTAAAGCATCCGAATTGTGCTGAAAATTTAAATAAATATTAATTTTCCTCAAGTGGGGCGCTAGGATCTAAAAATACCAAGCCAAAGACAGCAATTATCTAAAAGTTAACTGTTAAGTAGAAATTTTTTTATTAGTAGTACAGATGGCGCTAACTGAACATTTCTATTGCACATCAGCTAGTAATAAAATTAAAAAAAATTTTATTTTAATCAAATTCTTACTTCAATCAAGTTAAGGTAAGCTTTTTTTTTGTGTGTGTGTTAACCTAATTAGTTAACAAAATGAGCAGAAGATTCAAGCTTCTGGACTCTCAAAACCTTAGGCCAAGTTCTACTACATCTAAAAGCAGTGAGAACGTAAAGCAAACCTCAGTTAAGCTTGTTAAAAGCCCTCGTGAGGATGAGGAGAAAAACAGATATAGGCTTAGTAAACTCTCAGATAATGATGAAACAGATATAAATAGTCATAAAACATTAGATACCAGCTCGGAAAAACAAAAAGAAACTTTAATAACTCAAAAGCAAAAAAATGTTGGCATTTCAAAATCAAGAAAAAGTAACGATCTTACCGATCTATCTGAAAACTTCTCCAAATCAGAAATAAACACGGCTTCTTTTAACAATGATGTAAATTGCAATCCCGCACAAGAAACTATGTCTAAAAATAGTCTAAATCTAAATAACTATGGTAAAAACAACCCACCATAATCAAAAAACTGATCCCAGAACATCGTTCCGGTAATTTTAAAATTTCTAAAAATGCAGGTGGCGCTTCACAGGAACCAGCCACTGAACACCAAAACAAAAAGTTTTTAAGCCAAAAAACCGATTTTGACCAAGCATTGGAGCACAATACTGAAGAATTAAATGTTAACCTACTATCTCAGTCACATGCTGAGGGAAACAAAACATCAAAACAATTTACTCAAGAAAAATCAACATAAGAACTCAACTCAAATAATGATATAAATCACAGCAAAAGTAATATCCCAAATCAAGCACTACAACTTCAATCGGCTCTGAACACTTTTAAAACAGATTTTCCTCCCATTAGCTCAAACAATAAAGACAAAAACACTCATCTATAATAATAATACAGTTTCTAATCAAATGTTCTCAATGCACACTCAATTGCAAACTAAGGTGATAGAATCCAGTCGAGCTAACATAAAAATCTATGCCTTAGCATTAAATAATAACACATCAAACTCTCAAAAAACAAACACAAAAGAGAAGCCACAACATTATGATATCCTTGACCTCATTGATGAAGAAAATAGCACACCATTAAACGAAGAAATCAATTTTCAATTCAAACAATTGGCCTCACAGGAACCACTCAAAAATTATGAAGCAATAAATCAGGAGTTCAATTCAAGAATCCCTCCTCTTTTACTCAATTCTTTTCAGAACTATCATAATGAAAACACATTAATACTTAGCACAACAAATGACAATTGCAATTTGTTTACTTTTCCTATTGATGAATTCTTTCAATTATTAAAAAAACCTACAACTAGGTGAGGCTATCAAAAGAGTCTATCACCACCCCAACCGTCGTTATTTCATAGTAGAGTTTCATAATCTCATCCAGAAGGAAATATTCAAAAGATCCCAACTCTACCTAAATCAAAGATACCTGATAAAAATTGAAATGAATCGTCCAAGAATAGCCTTCGGACTTGCCCGAAACTGCTATTTTAATTTCACTGAACTAGATCTACAAAGGCTCCTTTCCAAATATGGAGTCATCACCAGTTTTAAATACTTGATTGAGAAAAGAGCAGACCTTGAACTTCCCTCAAATAACATAGCATTTACAATCAAAATGCACAAAGGATTCACCCCTCTCGATATCCCATCCACATTAGATGAGAGGAAATGTCCACTCTATATCTCCATTTGTGGAGTGCAACCTCAGTGCTTTTTCTGCAAAGAGAGAATACATTTATTCAAAGCATGTCCTAAAAGAATATGCGATACATGCAGTATTAAAAAGACAAAAAAAACCACAAATGCATCTCAACTACCCAAAATCCAACAATTTTCTGTCACTCCAATTCCAACAGCTACACATATCAAATAGAAAATTCAATAATTGAAACACAAATGGACATAGACCACCCAAAGAAACAAGAAGCAGCTAAAGAAACCATCAACAACACCCATAACAACCGTGATGATGTGCTACAAACAGAAAAGAACGTACAAAATCATCTCACACATGAACTTACTCATGAAAACAATCGCAAAGAAAAAACACATCTTCAAAACACAGCGGATGAGGCGTTTTTAACTACTCAACTGTTTGGCCCCCAAATAACTCACTCTGATAATAATGCAACAAATAATAAAAGAAAGTCAATAGAATCTTCTAGTTCACACTTAGAAGACGCTAGTAATTCAGCACCAGAATCAGATTTAGAAATAAAGCAATCACAAACTGTGTTAATAAAAGCACCTCATCCCAGAAGTAAAAAATAAAATAAAAAATCACGAACAATGGAAACACAACTCAATCAAGAAAATCCCTCACTAGATATGTCTACTGGCACAATCTCCCAATCAGATTTGAATTTCAAACAAAACCTACTCACAGCAACAAAGAAACAAGCAACATTTCCAACAAATGCAGTACCTCTGGTTCCCGAAGATCAAGGACGAGAACTTCATCACCTGGATGAACAAGTCCTTATTGAGCATAATATCTCAGATCATTAAACACAAGTCACTGCCAAATTCTTATGTATCAATTTAATAATGTTGCTCAAAATAGGAGGTATCAACGTCAGGGGTTTTAACTCCCTTGATCGTGTTCGTGCAGTTCAGAGATGGCTTCAAAAAACAAAATTATGCATTGCTTGCTTCTCCGAGACAAAATTACATCTACAATCTAACTATCAAATAGTTCAAATGATGCAACAATATGGTTTTTTTTCCATCATGCTCCACCCACCTCTGTGTCATCTGGCATAGCTTTCTTCATAAGTAAAAATCTTCCTCTCAATGGATTCAGAATTCTACATCTTAGTAAAGAACTTGTAATCACTAATCTCTTGATCGGTAATAACTCAATAAACATAATATATTTATACATCCAAAACAACCCCACATTAGTTCTCTCAGTGATACTCAAAATAAATTCCCTATTATCCTCAGATGCCTTGCCCATAATCTGCTTTAAAGATTACAATATGTCCTACGATCAGTTCAACACTAAATATCTTCACCTAATCAATAGAGTGCTTCTCTGTGGAGAAGGCTTCTTCCCACCGGAGTCCTTCTCCCTTTATACACTCCATAGAAGGTCTTTAATCGACCTTCTTTATTACTCTCCTGAGCTACATTTCAATATTAACACCAAATTACAGTTTGTTCCCTTCACTGATCACCTAGCCATACTTATTAACCTTCAAGTAGACTCTTCCATAACAAATCACTCAAACTATAGGTGCACAATTTGACTTTTAAATAAATCTAACACTCCTGAGTGAATTTTTTCCGAGGCTTATATTCTACTAAATAAAATACATGTGCTTGCCTTACCTCCACTTCAGGCTTGGCCATCACTCATTGGAATTTTGAGCTCACTAATAGATTTCCACACCAGAACAACCAAAGGTCCCAATCAATTGCTAAAAGACCTTGAATCCATCAGCAATAGACTCAACACACTCCCACATACAGATGTCAGTACACATGATATTATGGATCTAAAAGTGCAATACTATGAGAAACAGAAGGTTTTGGCGCACTACATCGCAACCAAAATGTCTAGGATTTTCTTATCTAATCAGCACAACTGGACACGTAGCTACATCAGGTGGGCTTTAGGCTCCACTAAGTGGCCAACCCCCACCATGATTGAAATTGATCACAATCTTTTTTGCAGTCCAGAAATGCTTGGGAAAATATACAATCACTTCACCACCAAATTACAGAGCAAACAGCATGCAACCGGCAAAACATGGAAAGCTTCAAGCAACAACCTTGAGCATAACATCACAGAAGCACAAATCATCTCAAAACTGCAATTATATCTGGAAAGTACACACCCCAGACTTCATGGAATCCCTAGATTTGTACTTCTACATTTGAGTCAGTTTACCACCCCCATCATGCGCAAGACGATTGAAATACTGGCAGGTGACTTTCAGGACATTCCAGACATTTACCCGGTAGCCTTAGTACTATTTTAAAAAAAACAAATAAATCCTCCAGCTTATTAAACCTTTGGCCCATTTCCATGATCCCACTTCTTATTAAAATTGTTGAATCAATAGTGAAAGACAGAATCCAAGAACAACTCTACCTGCACATCTCCAAATACCAATTTTCGAGGAAAGGTGCCTCCACATTAGACACAGTACAATGATTCATGCTCATAACAGAACATGTCAGGTTACGCAGAAAGACAAAACCACTAGTCATACAATTCGACTTCGCATCTGCATTCGATTCTGTTGTCCCATCATTACTAATTCAAACATTGAAAGAATACTAAGTGCCTGAGTTTTTTTACAAATATCATAGGAAATCTATTCAACCTCTCCTGTTTCACCTCTCTAGATGGACGAATATCTGAGGGCATCAGACCTCATCTGTCGATCCCACAAGGATCACCATTGGCCACTCTCTGTTTCATCTCCTACATTAACCCCCTCCTAACAGAAATTGAAGGCAGCATGCCCAGCATATACATCCCTGTATTAAAGCATCAGGTACATCCCATCTCCTATGTTGATGATATATCGATCTTTCTGCCAGAACAAAAGTTTTTTTCTGCCTCTCATGCAAATTATCAACAAGCACGTCAAAAAATTAAACCTGAAAATCAACTATGACAAATCCTCAATGTGGAAGATCACAACAGGATCAGTAATACCTTCTATCTTCACATCCCAACCTCAAAAATTTCTGGTGTTTCCCATATCAAAGTCAACGTTAGCCATGACTAAAGAAATAACAAACTCAATACTAGAAAAAACTCGCAAAATTGTAACCTCACTTTCCAGAGTTACCCTATCACTGCCTGGGAAAACATCCCTATTGAACATGTTAATTTTTCCCAGGTTTAACTATTTTCTTCCAGTAATTAGGCCTACTAAGACTTTTGAAACTGCAATGAACTCATTATGCTCCAGGCTTCTATGGAAAGGCAAAGTAGTTGCCATAAGTATATTCAAAATGTATATGCCACAGGACATGAATGGGTTAGGCCTCCATTCCGTATCCACACTTTTCCTTCAGAAAGCAATGTGCGTGTCTAAGATCCACATATCACGGATACCTGGAACAAGAACCATTTATTCCAGTAAATCCAACGGATACCCCACCACCATTTTGTAGCAAGTGGCTGACAGAGCTATGGAAACACATCACTAATATGATAACATTAACAAAACCTATTTTAGATGGAAAGAAAACATATTGGCAGATGTATAAATTAAGATACCCAAACCTCACTGCCTCTCAACAATTGCTTCTTGGTCACAAGAAGAGGATTCTCCAAGCTCAATACGCTATGTCAGCTGTGCTCAACTGCAGACAAAACTATTACACATCTTTTGTATTTCTGTCCTTATTTAAGCTCACTAAGATCCTACATCTACCAACAGGTATCCTTTGACCACAGATACTCCCTCTGTATCGAAAATGCTGTCAAGGCAGGAGTTTTTTCCACCATCAAAATGTCCATATTCCTTACATTTGTACTCTGGCTCACCAGGTGTGAGCACATCTTCCAGTGCTCAGATAATAATGTTAAAGGCACCTATATCAAAATTTTGACAAATTTTCATGACAGAGATCAACTTCTGGCACCCAATAGATTACACACTGAATCCTGGGCTGGTGTCAACCTGTCCTAAGAAAATGAAATACCCCTCAGCTTCACTTGTATAAAGAGATAATAATGTCTAGCATCAGTATTTAAGTCAAAACTCAAGTTTATACAGACGCTTTTATTCATGTATCTTTTTAGCTAAGAAATTTTTTTTTTTTTTAAAAAAGTAGAAAATTTTTAGACACCTAAATATCTTCTAGTAGATCTAGTGTGTGAAACTACAGCAGCGCCTCACTTGAGGCTAGGGAATGGTTTTCAAGATAGAGATTTTTAAATTCTTTGTTTAGCTAGCATTTATCAATAAAGCTTGTTAGAGCAAATTAGCAGAGCTCTTTATTTTTTATTTACAAGCTTAAAAATTGAGTCATGTGATATTTTGTTGACTATTAATTTTCCTATTTATAGTTATATATATATAAATTGAGAGTAGTGGTCTCACAAGCTTTTAAAACATAAGAGTAGCATAAAGAGTAGTTACTAAAAAAAAAACAAAAATCGTGAGATAGTGAAAGGCAAAAAAGTAAAAGATCAAGACATAGATATGCATTTTTGGCTTGATTTTCTCATAAATTTGAAAATTTTATTTTATATTATCAAAAACAAAATATATAATAAAAGATACATCATTAATTTCAAAAACTTCCTTTGCAAATGCATTAATATAAAAAAATCTTGTCTATATAAACATACTAATTCATAAATAAAAGTAGATCTCAGATAAAGGTGGATTTCCACCTTTATTGATTAAAGGAATTTGCCATAACAACAGATTAAGATTAGTGATTATTAATGATATTGGTATTGTTTAAGTGTTGACTTTTTTCATGTATTTACATTGAATATTCACCTAGCCTTGAACATTATTAGCTATATTATCTCAGTAGTACATAGTTGGAGTGCAATTTGAAAGTTATAATCGATTGTTAGTCTGCTTTCAGAGCAGGTTGTTGTATTAATACTTTCACTCTCTAGAATAAAGTTGCAATCTTTAGTTTCTACATAAACATATTGGACCATAGATAAAAGCGGATTTCCACCTTTAGTGATAAAGAGGTCACCTTGACAACAAATTG
The DNA here is from genome assembly GCA_028023455.1 of Epiperipatus broadwayi. Taxonomy (NCBI): domain Eukaryota; kingdom Metazoa; phylum Onychophora; class Udeonychophora; order Euonychophora; family Peripatidae; genus Epiperipatus; species Epiperipatus broadwayi. Next base: position 4,004,168 of record JAQFVV010012508.1, on the reverse strand, counting down.
AGATTGTTGATTGTAAATGATACTGATATTGTTTATTTAAAAATAAATAATAAAAAAATAAAATATAAATTTTTTGATTTAACAATCTTATACTCTATTTCTGTCATTAAAAATATATATATTGATCAAAGATCCATATGTAGAAATGTAAATGTATCACAATTCTTTATATAAAAATATATTTAGTAGATTTATCAGTAAAATTATTTAAATGGAAAGAATATTATAGTTTATACCTTTTATTAAAAAAAAAAAATGTTTAAAAAAAAACATAAAATATTAATCAAAGAATTTTTCAACTAAGTTTCTATTTTCAGATAGAATATACAGTAGTCTGAAATTCAATAATCCCTTTTGTTTATATTGACACAGATTTGTTATCACATCTGATTTTAAACTTTCTAAATTTTATATCATTTCATCAGTTACTTCTAATAAATTAAATTCTTTTGTGAAAAATGAATGATTATTAGTTACAGATTAATGGTGTTTAAACTAGCCTGTATTAATTCTTCCAATGATTGTTTTGAACTTACTATAGCATTCATTGATTCTGGTTATTATTATCATATTTACATCAGAATTGTAATATTCTAAAAGATCTGCGTCATTATTTCAGAACAATCTTTATATATTGGATTTAGATAAATCAATATCCGATTTTGGTGAAGAGAAAATTATCATCTCATTTATTTAAACTATTAGGATTTTGAAGAAAAATTAATAGTAAAACAGTCGAAACATTCCCCCCATTTACTATTTGAATCTTCAGTTCATCATTGTCTTTTCTTAATGTTAAATTTTCATGTTTAAGAGTGTTAAAGAAAAAAATTCAATATCTTTTCAATAGTTAGAAATTTAGTATCTTTGTGACTTGAATGAAATTTTGTGTTTAGGTGTATCTATGTTTTCTGGCCTCCAGAAACTACTCATATTCAATTTTAGTAAAGTTTTTGTAGTGGGATCAATCAGCCTTAAAAATCGTTCTGCCCACAATTTATAAATTGTTCCATCTTGCACAACAAACCAAAAGTAAAGCAGGCAAACTCTCCATACAGTAGTGCCACTCAGTGCAAATCAGAGTAATCAATGGATGCCAGAAGGCTTGTGCATAAAATCCCTATCTAGTACATACTCATCCAATATCCCCAGACTAGTTTCTGGCTTGGCTGGGGATATTGGATGAGTAGGCATTAGATAGGGATTTTATGCATAAGCCTTCTGGCATCCATTGATTACTCTGGCTTGCACTGACTGGCTCTACTGTATGGAGAGTTTTGCCTGTTTATAACAGTTATGAGCAATCATAAGAAATGGTGATCATGTGATATTTAGTGGTTTAAAACCAAAAATAACAAGAGTTCATTTTTAACTCCCTTTTACTCCATCCATTATATATTTTGTAATATAAATTATTTTACAGATAATTTTTTTAAAGAGTATTATGATTTGTCAAATTTTTTTTATTTCAAAACACACAAATCACTGATTAGAGCAGGGATGGGAAACTAGTAGCCTGTGGGTCTGTGGGTCACATGCGGCCTGCTAAGAGTTTTTATGCAACCTGCCAAGACAATCACAAAAATCCACCTTCAACTAAGATTTCCTTCTCATGCGCAACCGAAGATTCGTCACATATTTTCCACTGGGACGACCACCTCAATACACATGTGCAGTGTAGATACAATGTGCAGTGCTTTTCCAGTTGATCTGGTTAATTTCAATTTTGTCTTTGCATTAGCAAATATACACATTTCTAACTTTAGTGAAACCATGAACCCTCTGAAAAAATGTAAAATCGGTGATGAATGTTATGTGTTTAATGAAGAATGGACAAACAAATATTTCTTTTGTAATACGGGAAATATAGCAGTGTGTTTATTGTGTCATGAAAAAAGGTGCGGCCCTCTGCTAAACTTCGCTTCCACAAAGTGGCCCCCGATGCGGCCCTCCGCTAACATCTGCGGCCCCCGAGCCAAAACAATTGCCCACCCCTGAGTTAGAGAATATTCTTCAAAAATACGATCATATGCATTATCTTCATCAACATTTGAATAATTTTGATTACAGTCATGGTCATTTTCAAAATCAATATCTTTAGAATCAAAGTCAATTTCTGATTTCTCATATGCTTCCTTTGGCTTTTTTTTAAGTGACTTCCAATTATGAGCATAATCATAAAATAGGTGCAGCTCACCTAGTGGCAGTTTTCCTGATATGACCACTGCACTAGGTTCATCAGGTGCCATCACCATACCTTTTACATAATTTAATTGAAGCTTAAATGTTTCACCAATTAATTGAAGGGTTGTATCTGATGCACAAATACTGCTAATTTTAACTGAATTGTTTTTTATACTAAGCCAAGATTGTCAGAATCCGCATCACTGTAACAAATCATCAATTCATTGTTTTAATTTGGATATAAAAATCATAACATTAGCTTCACTGCATCTTCGGTTATGTTAATAAAGAAAAACTGAGTGCTTTCTTTGACATATGAGTTGGTGTACGTAAGATGGGTAACAATTTCTCTCAAGAGATGACTAGTTCACCTGAAACTAACTGCTCATAGTTTGGGCAGCTAATTTTGTTTCAGAATTGATCCGATTTTATTTATTTAGTGAAATTATCATTTTTCTTTGATGCTCAATTCATTGAATGTTTGTATTCTAAATGTCTATCCTGACCTTAAAGCAGACATCATCTCCTTGTTTATTTAAAAGGCTCAAGTGTACAGAATATATGAAGGACGGATAGATGGATAGAAAGCACCGATTCAAATAAAAGAGTTCAATTTGAAAATATTTTAGAACTCAAAAAATATATACATTTATTGTATAAATTTTAAAAAATGCAACAGAAAATATCAAAAATTGTATTATTAAAATGATGACAACTTTTTTGAAAATGATTTATCCTTTCCATTCATAATTTTTCACTGTTCAAAATTTTCTTTTTCTCGAGACGCTGATCTTAGAATTCTCAAGAATCGAAAAAATTTATTAACTGAGAATTCTCAAGAAATCATAAAAAAATAAATAAAATCTTAATCTCGTCACAATCTGTTTAAATAATATACAGAAAATTGTAAATTTTGTGTCAAGCGTTGTTAGCCGAGAGGTCATCGCAGCCGCCTTGCAAGCAAGTAGTTGGTTGCAGACGGTTGTGGGTTCGCGACCCGGCCGATGCTATGACATATGAAAAAAAAAAATGTAAATTTTATAGAAGTAATAACTTATTTGAGTAGTCAATTAACATGTCAATTGAGAGGGAAAATAATAGACTATAAGACTAATATTATTATGATCGAAAGGGGGCGATAGTAGTTCTAAAATTTATTTTCACTGTTTTCAAGTTAATAAAGAGTTAATTGAAAAACAGTGTATGACATAAATGTATATGTCTGTGTATATATATATCGTGCTGATACATGTGCAATAGCAGTAAGGAGTAATAGCTCCTAAAATCTTCGGATTAAGACACAATCTCACGAAAGAGTTTTTTTTAGAGGATTTATTTATTTATTACAAACTATATTAAATTGTTGGAGGAATTCCGATAAATTTTAAAAGTTACCTGCTAAATTTTATTTTACCAATTTTTGATATTATGCAAACATAAAATATTTTTGTAATTTTGTGAAATCACTGTAAATAAAATTCGATATTCAAAAATCTAAAGGTGTAAGTTCGACTCCTATGCTTGTATTGTCACTGGTCATGTCAATAACATCTGAAGAAGAGCTGAGAATAATATCACTAGAAACGTTGGGTAATAAAGCAAAATAAGTTTATTGTCAAATTTTTACGAATCCTGCAATCAAAGAGTAAATTAGTTTTCTCAATTTTAATTAAAAAGCTTACTAGAGAGAGAGAGAAACTCCTAGAAACTTATCTAATGCCTCAAAGAATTGCTAACAAAAGAACGATCTCTGACTTACCTCAAAGTCAAGAAAAGCACATAACTGTTCATTATTTCTTTTAATCTGAACCTTGATGAAAAATATTTTTTTATCATACTTATTCAATATCTGCTATAACTAAAATCGCAACTCCTACCCCCCCAAAATGTGTAATGTCCTTACTACGACTGCTAACGAAACTATTTTTAACTGAATAGTGAGTCTGCCCATCTGAAATGTAATTCTGAGAGAAAACGATATTATTCTGTTTTCTAAAACATAAAACAAATAATATTAAATCCCAATAAGCTATTTACAAGGACACATACAGAAAACTTATTTTCATTGCCAAATCTAGTACAGATATAATCAAGAAATTTTAATAAACTTGACATTTCACTAATAAAATAAATACAATAAGTAAATATTCTAAAAAAAATTATAAATCAAACAGTGACTTCTACCAAGTGAGAGGAAAAAAAAATTAATAAATATATTATAAAAAGAAAAAAATTTACAAAAGTAAAAATATTCTGAAATTGAATAGTTCATATATCAAGATTATTATGCAATATGAAAAAGATACTTTAGACCTTTATCATTTCAATGAATAAACAATTATTTATAATGTTTTGAAGCTTGTGTTCTCAGTGAAAAAAATCTCTTGATAATATTTTGTTTATTATGCTATTAATTCATCATCATCATCAATCATTATCAATCCACTGCAGGATGAAGGTCTCTCCAAATTCAATCCATTTTTTCCTATCTTTAGCTTCTCTCCTCCACATCACCCCTGCAAACTTTCTTATTTCATCCATCCATCTCATATGTGGTCTCTTTCTGGGTCTTTTACAATCTCTTGGAATCCAGTTAAAATTTCAATTGTCCATCTATTATCATCTCTTCTAGCAATATGTCCAGCTGAACTCCACTTCAGGCTTTTAATTTTTTCAATGAGGTCAGTAACACTTGTTTGTTCTCTTACCCATACATTGCATTTTCAATCTCTTCTTGTTACTCCCAACATGCATCTCTCCATAATTCTTTGAGTGGTCTGAAGTCTCTTGTGTTGCTCTTACCATTAAATTTATAGTGTTAATTTTAGGTGTTTCTATATTCATATAATTCTTAATTTTAATTTATGCATTTGATTTCAGATCATACATTTTTAATATAAGTGTAATTTATATGATCATCTAATGTCTAGTCACAAAATGTCAAACTGTGCTAGAAACTTGAATTATACTAATAAGAAAATAGGAGATTAAAAGAATTAAGTCAAATTAAGATCAACATTTTTGGGAAACTGAAAAATGGCATCCTTTTAAAAAAGCTAAAATTTATCTTGGAAAAATAAATATAAGCTGGAATCACTAATTAACTTGCTGGTAATTTAATTCAAAAATGTTTTATTCTTTGGTGATGATCAGACCAGATAACAAGAGCCATTCAATTGACCCTATCCAATTACATAAATTAGCGATCCAAATAGTAGACTATGCTAGTGATAATAATCTGGAGAGTCATGATATTTTAGGTCCATTGCCTAAATTGAAGCACTAACATGATGGTGATCACCCTCATTGAAGAAGAGGATTGTCTCATCAATTTAACACATGGTCATTAGAAAATTTTGTATGTTATATAAAATTTATTTCATTAATCTCTTATATGATCTGCAAGCAAGATGTTCAAAGATTGGTACAATTGGAATGCCTGGTGTCAACAATCCATTTTCATCACTTAATGGTAAAGCATTACCTCAAAAATACTTCAAATGACTTTAACATTTAGAAAATATTTAAAAGATCAAGATTTTAATTCTAATTAAATTAAAGATGATTTGAACCCAGACTTTCAAGCGTTTGACAGTCATTCACTCTATCCAATATAATGATACACATGACAACATACATGTGAAAAAGATAAATGATCCACAATAAAAGTATTTCATGCTGAACCAGCACCTATCATTGGTCCAGATCATCATCTCTCACACACATATATAATCAGTGCTCAGTTTTATATTAAGATATCTACAAACTTTAGGGGTCAGGCTTCAATTTTAAAGTACGTAGATGAAAGTCTATAGTCCAAAGGAAAGAAATAAAACACTATAGAATGTCTACTATTTTGCTTAATTATTTTTTTTTTTTTGTAAATTTAATTAACATGTTTTTTTTTAAAAGTACATAAGATTTAAGTTTAATTTTTGTTTGAATATATTTAATTTTTAGCACAAAATTAATCAACTGATAATTTACTGACATCAAACAAAAATGCTTATCATCAGTAACTTTCTTTTTATTTGTTTATGTAATAAAAGTTAATTTTTAATATTTCAAATAATATTTTCAATAGTCTGACTTAAATTTCAATAAAATTTAACTTTTTTATTTCATTAAATGTATTTTTTTTTTTTTTAATAATGAAGGTTGAAATAAAATCTGTTGTATTGCTTATTTACTTCTATTTATTACTCTTTTTTATTTGCAAAGTTGATATTTTATTTTTATAATTAATTTTATTTTTTGAATTTAAGCTTTAACAAAATAGGTCAAAATAATACAAATAAAAAGGAGAATAAGACTTTTTTTCTTTTATTAGAAAATATAATTTCAAAAAAATATTTTAAAAAAGAGCAAATAAGTCCAAAGAACATGTTCGCAAATAAGCACTTAAAGGTTATTCAAATGTCTATAATCATGGGAGAAAACTAATTTTATTTTTACTATTTTTTTAAAATTCACAATAATATTAACACATATATACTATATTAAACTTAATGTAATTATAAAGGACTTGAACTCAAAACTTTCAAGTCCACTACATCAAGTCCCTCATAATAATATTAAAAGTAAAATGAAACAAGACAAAAAATATCAGTAATAATCATGGGTTCAAAGATTATAGACAGTCATGGCACACTTGCATAAGATTTTATTTTATTTTTATCAGCTATATTATAATTACGCCTTCATTCAACACGATTTTGAACATCATAATCAAATAATTGTAAATCATAAAAGTCAGACATTTTATAAAATGCAAATTTCACAGAATTATTATCATCATTAGTAGCCTGCCTAAAGCAGATCATATACTCTAGGGTTCTCCAAATGTTTCTATTTCTTGAGTTACTTTTTAAAACCCAAAGCCATTTATCTTTCTAAGAGCATCAATCAACTTCTTCCATCTCATCAATCTTTGCATACCCTTTATATAAGTCTCTTCCAACATATCATTTACTTTTCTTTATCATCTAGGAATATGCAAATACATACCTTCTTTATATTCATAATTTCCTCTAAAACGATTTATTTTCATTTACTCTTCTTATTTTTCCATTTTCTTCCAAACCTATATCTCTAAAGTCTCCAATTTTTTTCCTCCACTCAAAACAAAATAAATAGCATACCAATTTCTTAAGTTCAATCCTTGTTTTTACTTTACCTTTGAGTGGTAAGTTTTAAATTGTGCTTTACACGAAAAGTGAAGCTTAGTATTATTAGAAAAGAATTATACGGCTTAGTGCTTTGAGAGAACTTAGGTCTCCATATTCATAGCCTATCTTGGGAGTGTCAGCTGACATTGAGGTTTTAAGTGATAACTCCCTATTGTTACTAAAGTTCTGCTTTTTCTTGTAATTCTTATTCTAATTTCTTTATTACTACTATCATTTATCCAATTTTGTCAACATTAATGAGTGCTAAGCTGTTCCATAAAATTCTGTTCATTGCTGATTTTTGACCTTCACTCTCCTTATTTTCATTACTTTAAATTCATTTAATTGCATTCAAACTATGAATTGTCAGTTCTACATAACATTTTTAAAAGCTAATGCTTATAGTCTACAAGAATTACCATGTTTCATTAAAAGTCCTATAATAAACTTTTCTAATCTCAGAAGTAATTCTATTGTTATCAAAGTAATAATCATCTAATGACATCATCATCACCATCATCATTTTCAACCATTATCGATCTGCTGCAGAATAAAGGTCTCTCCAATCCATCTTCTCCAATCTCTAGCTTTTCTCTCCACATTTTATCCATCCACCTGACATGTGGTATTTTTCTAGGTCTTTTACAATCTCGTGGAATCCAGTTTAAGATTTCAAATGTCCATCTATTATCGTCTCTTCTAGCAATGTGTCCAGCCCAACTTCACTTCAGTCCCAATTCTTTCTATGATGTCAGTAACATCTATTTGTTCTCTCACCCATGTATTTCATTTTCAATCTATTCTTGTCATTTCTAACTTGTGTTTCTCCATACTTTGTTGAGTGGTCTGAAATCTCCATATTGTCCTTCTGTTAAGTATCCAAGTCTCCACTTTATAAGTAAGAATTGTTAAAACCATTTATTAAAAACCTTCCTTGTCAAACACATAGGCAAATTTCCTTTTAATATTAAGGTATTTCTACTAAAATCACTCCAATCAAGTTTAATTCTATGATTAATTTCATCTATTATGTTTCCATCTGTAATATTAATTTGACCAGGGTATTTGTAGTTGTTAATTTCTTCTAACATATCATTATCAATCTTTATTTCCACCTTTTGAAAAAATCCACTGAACATGCAATTCCTTTAGTCTTTTTAACCTTTATTTTTAATCTTACTTTCATCTGATAACTCTTGCAACATTCCCTGAAGCTTTAAAGCATTATTTGCAAAAACAACTACATCATCTGAAAATGTAAATAAACTTAAATAATCTCCATTTACTTTTACTGTTTAGCTTTCCATTTTAATCCACAAAATGCTTATTGCAAAACTGGTGTAAAAAATTTTGGATATGGAGTCATCCTGTTTTACACCCTTCTCAATGTTAATAATCCTAGTATCATTATGTAATCTAATTGTTGCTGTTGCATTTTTATAAATATTCTTCAGAATATGAAATATCTTGGGTCTATACTTTGATGATATAATGCTTTAATCACTGAACAAATTCTTATAGAATCAAATATCCTTTCATAATCTAAAAATTCCAAACCATAATGTCAACTCATATTCATTGGTCTTTTCTATAATTTCTTTCAATACTTTGACATGATCTTACTGTATGAAAGCCACTTTTAAATCCAGTTTGTTCTTTTGGTTGGTTGAAATCCAATGTTCTTTGTAGAAGAGTTGTAATTATTTTGGAAAATGTTTTGTATAAAACTGATAAAAGGTTGATAGGTCTGTAATTATCCTTTTCACCTTTTTTAAATATTAATATTAATACTGCTTCATGCTTTCAATCATCTCATGCATCTTTATCATTTAAACATTTGGTATATAACTTTGCCAATTTTTTTTTTTTATTTCTTTACCCACTTCTTTTAAGATATCAACTATCACCTGAAGCTTTTCCCTCCTTTATAAATTTAATTGCATGTCTCACTTCATTTAAAATTCTGGTCAATTCAGAAGATATAGTAGTTGTAAGAGGAGTCCATGTTCTTTATTGCTATATAATTCTGGATAGAACTTTTCTACACATTTCATAATGTCATCTCTCTTTTTAGTGATAGTATCATCTTTTTTTCTTATTGCCAAAATAAATTTCCTACCAATACCAAGATGTTGTTTACAATCTTAAGACATTTATTCTCTTTTATAGCTTTCCTTGCTAGTTCACAATTATACATTCTTATATCATTATCAACTCTTTTTTGCACCACTTTATAAACTTCTAGATATTCAACCATTCTTAATATATAAATTTTATATATTTTCATATTCTTTTTTCCCCTCAGAAATTGTGTCTGGTCTCAGAAGAAATTTTACTGGCCAATTACTGCTTTTTTGTACCAGCTATCTTTGTTGTAGTTTTTAAAAGTAGATCAGTTATCTTTCTATTGATTTCATTCACATCTGAATCATGTTCAAAATCTGTTAATATTTGAAAACGATTTGCAAGTTCTAATATAAATTCATTGGAATATTTCTGAAGATTAGAAATATCTATTGTGAATATTGTTTTTCTTAATAATTTTTGTCTCCCTAGTTTTGCATTAAGGTGTATCTACATCTTATTAATCGGTAAACATTGAATTTATTAAGAACATTACAATCTTGAAATACATATTTTCTGTTAGTCAAAATATAATTCAATTCTGCTGTATCCTCATTTGGATGTTCCTATGTCCATTTGCATTTAACATTTTTCTGAAAAAAATAATTCATAGTATAAAGTTTTTCTTTTTCTGCAAACTCCACAAGTTTATGTCCTCTCTCATTTCTATCACCATAATAAATTTACCTACAGTATTTTCATCTTTCAATGGTTTACTGATACTAGCATTAAAGTCTTTTATGACAACTTTGAAATGTTGCCTGGTCTGATCAAATGCTTTTTGTACATCCATATAAAAATCCTCTCCTGTTTCATCACAATGAGAATTTGTTCTGGAATAAACCACAATTATTTGTATTTGATATCTGCTATTAAACTGAATAACTAATCTTGCCACTCTGTCAGATACACCATCAATCTCCAAAATATTGTTCTTCCACTTTTTATTTATAATGAATCCTATTTCACTTATGCTATAACAACTTATTTAGATGAAAATAGTTGGATTTACTAAGTTAATAAATTTACTTGTAACTAACACCAACCTTTTTAGCACATCAAACTTAACATTAGCCAACTTCTCCAGGACAAATGATTCAAGGTTCATAAAGATCTCTCATTAGATGGGTGCAGAATCATCTAATAGTATTTTAATGCAATTTATCAAGCACTTTCCTTGTATGTTCTAAACTTCAGATTAATTAGAATTTAACGCATCAAATAATTATGGCAAGATCTTTTTAAATATAAAGCTTTAAAATATGCTGAATATCTTATTTTAATGAGAACTTAACTTCATTATACACAAATATGATATATATTAATAGCTGCAAAAAGATGAAGTAAAATTTCTAAACAACCCATAATGATATGCTTTACAAAAACTATTTTATTTAATATATATATATATTCTATGCATATAACTTTTAATTTTTTTATTATTTAAGATTGCTACCATCAACATGTAATCACCAACATTAGCTATATAATTGAGACTTGATTATAGACTTAATGTAGATAGTAAAAGAATAAGATTGTTGTATAATTATATTGTATTCTCTTATTATATTGCTCTTATCTTAGCAACAACCTCTAATATACTACCAATGCATAATTACATGTGTGTCTAAAAATATATTTTCATAAAAGTGTTTTGGGATATCTTCTGTTATTTAATTCCAGAGATTCATGATGTTTAAGCTTGAATTAGGTTGAATTCTCTTGTTATATCCCAACTTCTACTAATGAACTTAGCCACATATGAGATAAGTTATTGTAGTCATGACGACAAAAAGGTATACAATTATTAATTATGTAAACAAATAAAAAATAATGCATGGGAATTCTTACATATCACATGATTTACAACTTTCTTAGACACTTTATCAATACTATTTATTCATATCAAAACTAACAGTTTCGGCTGTACACCAGTGATCATCTCATGGTAACATTCTATCTACACATTAAACCTATCCCTAATTAATAGAACTATTTTTGCCTTATTGATTAAATATGCTTGTTAATGACTACATTTTGAATACCATTTGCTGTCTCAAAAAAAAAAGTAATAATAATTAACAATACCACTGTTTTATTTTTTAATTCACATATCTCTGTACCACCGGATATAAATTTAATTCATTACCTATAACTATTACTTGTAAATATGTGTGCATAGTAATGCTGATTATCATTTTTTGTTCAATAATATGTAATATGGTAAAAAAAAATCAAAATAATAATAATAATAATCTGACTTTTCACTTTATTTTTATAATTTAGCATTCACACCCTGCATACATATAAAAAAAAGAGAAAGAAAGAAAGAAAGAAAGAAAGGATGGAAGAAAAAAGAAAGGAAGAAAGAAAGAAAGGAAGGAAGGAAGAAGAAATAAAGAAAATAATAGAAGAAAGAAAGAAAGAGAGGAAGAAAGAAAGGAAGAAAAAAGAAAGAAAGAAAGAAAGAAGGCAGAAAGAAAGAAAGGAAAAAAAGAAATGAAAAAAAAAGAAAGAAAGGAAAGAAATGAAAGAAAGAAAGAAAGGAAAAAAAGTAAGAAAGAAAGGAAGGAAAGAAGAAAGAAAGGAAGAAAAGAAGGAAGGAAGAAAGGAAGAAAAAAGAAAGAAAAAGAAAGAAAAAAGAAAGAAAAAAGAAAGAAGGAAAGAAAGAAGGAAGCAAAGAAAAAAGGAAAGAAAGAGAGGAAGAGTGGGAAAGAGAAAGAGGGAGAGAGATAGGGAGAGGGGGAAGAGAGAGCGACAGGGAGACAGAGAGAGATGGAGAGGGGAAAGAGAGAGGGAGGAAGAGAGGAGAAGGCATTTAGATTACAAATTTTCATTTTAATCTAAATTTTGTTTTATGTATTTCAGTAGGGCTAAATTTTTTTTTTTTCAAACACTGCAATCTTCTTTTGTTTATAACCATGTAAAATAAATATATTAAATGCAAATTCTTGTACACATTAAATTAATGTATATGTATATATTTAAAGTAAATCACATTAAAAACATTTATAATTTTATTTATAAAATAATTACATTGCTAATTGATTTGAAATTGATCTATTTGCACTACAATCAATACAAGTTCAAGTTCAGGCCCTTGATATCTTCTTGAACAATTGACTGTTGATCCTTGAATTTATCCTGAGGAGCCATTCCTTATCATTTAATTGTGATGAAACTCAATTTTATTTCTGATGCTGGTAGTAATTGATATTATAAGTGGTCAGTTCACTTATATGATGGTAAAAATGATAGGTCAATTTACAATTCAAAGACAGATGATAAATATTTTAGAAAGCTTTTGTCTGAAGTTTTGTGATGATAGTATATTATAAGATGTGATATGGTGGACTACTTCCATCATCTATGAGTGAATGTTAAATGTATAGAAAACTTTAAACTTTCCAAATACAAACAACTTGTTAGTATTAACACAAAAATAGACAACACAGGTTAGTAATTACATAATGTTTTAAGTAATATTATTCTCCACTTTTCTTCAGGTGTTGTTGGCCTATATGCATAATGATAATATTCACTTAGAAGTTCAACTCGCACCTTTAGATTCTTGAATATCAAATTTAAGGCTAACGCTCTAATCAATTGAGCTATTCAGCCTTTGACAGAATAGCTAAGTTGGTTAGAGCGTTTGCCTTAAATTCGATATTCAAGAATCTAAAGGTGCGAGTTCAACTTCTAAGTGAATATTGTCACTGTGCATATAGGCCTGCAACACCTGAATAAGAGTAGAGAATAATACTACCTGAAACGTTGTGTAATTACTAACCTGTGTTGTCTATTTGTGAGTTATTACTAACAAGTTGTTTGTATTTGGAAAGTTTAAATTAAAATTTTCTATACATTCAACATTCACTCATAGATGATGGAAATAGTCCAACATATATCTAATTTTAGAAACCCATCTCTGAAATTTTATAGGATCATTTATGAATTAATTTTGCAGGGTTTTAACTGATCTCATGGCAGTTTTTTCCAATCTTCTACTTTAAACCCAAGTTCAAATTATTAGGCTTTCAGAATCTGAATTATTAATTTATATTATTTTGCATAATATATAAAAACTATCATTAATTATGCCATTTGTTTTAACCCATCTTGAATAATAATTGATAATAATTTGAATAATAAACAAAGAATTAAGACTAATGCATTCATCTACAAAAATTTCAATTATTGCAAATCGCAAGAGGAAATATTTTTTCTTTTATTAAATCAACATACATATACACTTTAAATACTTTAAATGATCAATTTTCAATGTCCATAATGTTTCCTTCTATATATAAAATTAAAAATAATCAATTTAAAACAAAATTGAAACAGACAACTCATTATAAATAAAATAAAAATATTTAATTACATCAACCCGGTTTTTATTCCTTAATGGAACTTTTTCAAATGTAGCTTTTTACACAATCACACGACCAATTATCCTATAGCAACTCCCCCAACGGACATTATATTTACATTACAATAATTAAAATATACATTAAATATAATTAGTAAAATACATATATGTACATAAAAATGACGACTTATTACAATCCTCCCCCCCTCCTCATAATATATATATATATTTGCAAATAATCGGAAAAAAACAAAACATTAAAAATTCCTTCCTTCTGATTTTAAAATTATTACTTTGAAGTTTCCAATAATCTAATAATGCTGCCCCCCCCCCCCCATTTGTGCTGGACCTTTAACCATGTTTACACATTTGTTTAAATTTTCTTGAATATACAAAGTTTCCTAACATTTTCTTTCCTTGTAAATTTTTAACATACGTTATTGCCTGAATATTTTTTTCCATAATTCATTTTACGTCCAATATCCAAAAATTGATAGGTAAAAAGAAACATCTTGAAAAGGTTCCATTAATAAATGAAGGTCAGGTTGATGTATTAAATAATTTTTTTTTTATATTTATAATGACTTCTCTGTTTCAATTTTGTTTTAAGTAGATTGTTTTTAATTATATACTGTACACTTTAAAATACAGATATAAATTATTTAATTATTTTTTTTGTAAATATTTTGTTACATATTAATATTTTTTACATATGAATATTATATATTTTATAAACATAATATTCGTACACATACATATGCGTGCAATACATATGCATAAACATATGCACGGCATGCGTGTTTATGCATTTTATAATATGTGTCTTGTGTGGTAACTTAAGCGAATATAAAATTGTCTCTATATTTCTTGATCAAAAATGATAAAGTAAACTGCCATCTTTGGAGAATAATGTAGTCATCACATGATCACCATCTCTTATACAAGCACATAATTGTTTATAAACAAGGCAAAACTCTCCATACAGTAGTGCCACCCTGTGCCAACCAGAGTAATCAATGGGTGAGTAGGCATTAGATAGGGATTTTATGCACAAGCCTTCTGGCATCCATCGATTATTCTGATTCGCACAGGGTGGCACTACTGTATGGAGAGTTTTGCCTTGTTTATAAATAACTAGTCATATATATATATTTCTATGAATTTTATGGTTGTTCTGATGTACATGTAGGATAGAACATATGTGTGTGTATTAACGATGCTTACTGAGACCTATTTTTTTAAACATATAAGTACTTTTTTCAACTTGCCGCTGTTACAGTTCTTTTCCATTCTAAGTTTTTTTTCCTCTAACAAATTTTGACAATAAGTACAATAAAAACAATGGATGGTTTGGGAAAAAGTGATTTATTTTATTCTTTGACTAAGTAACAAGCTATGCCATTATTTCATTAAATTAAAATATTCTAACTTTCTCCACAACTCCGCATTCACGTTGTCAAACAAACAGAATTGCAAAATTTCTCCAGAGATGCCTATTTTCTACTAAGTAATTTATTTTCAATTAACTCTAAAATTTTAAGAAAGTAAGCTTCTACTAGAAGTAAAAGATTTAGTAAAATAGGACAATGGGTTAAAAATCAGAGACGAAGAATTGTAAAAGTAGAGGGGGAAAAGTTATAATTCAATAGGTTTCAAATTTTGCTGATATATGATAGTAAAACTGTTGCTTAAATACTTTCAGAATTATTTCATACTCTATAAATAATTAAAAAGTTTGTGCGTGGAAGAGAAGAAGTAACTCATTTTTTACCACCAAAAGTGCTTAAAAATAAAATTGATTGTAATTTCATAATAATGAACCTCCGGAGTTCTTCGTGTTAACTGATTCAACAAACGGGAACTATTGATCTAAAATTATAACAACTAATATATAGTAAAATATCTTTTGATAATCATATGACTTAACTGATAAACAAAATTTATGGTATACAGTACTATCATTTACTTTGTTTTATAACTGAAACACACAGGCTTATTATATACCTATGTCTATATAGGTAATATATAGGGTATATGAGCACAGATTTTCACACGACCCACCACTCTCCAAACTATCTCATAACACTGATACACTTGAACACATATATGTTGAAAAGATAAATAATCACCAATATCATGCTAAACCAGAAATCATCAGTTGGTCCAGATTACCATCTCCATATATATATAAGTGTGAAAATTTGTATTATACAAAATTAAATCAAAATGTTTCACAATCACCAACTAATCTTTTTTCACAATTTTTAAAATCCAATTTTGAATACATACCAGCTATATCATGTTTCTAGGTGAAATGGTACTAATTTAGAATGTGTTCTTCATCATTTTGGTTTCTAACAGGAGCCCCAAAACCACATCTGACAAAAGCAAGATGTATTTGATTTTTGGTTTTTGATTAGTATTAGTTCTATGAAACTTACATATTTATTTTTTTAATTTTTTATGGAGATTACAATTCTCTAACAGTATTGGGCAAAATAATTGAGACACTTGTTGCCTTACAGTGTTATCTGCTATTCTATATCACACATTTGTGTCAGTGATGGTTTTGGGGCTCTCCTTAAAAACCAAAATGGTGGACAGTGCATCATAAACTAGTACTATATCAAGTAAATAATGGCATTGTTTGTATAGTATTAAAACAGCAAACAGTATTGGATTTATTAACATTTTATAGATTTTGATTATTGTTTTGCAAACCCACATTATTAAAGCAATTTCAATATTTTTTTTACTCCTGAGACATTTTTTTTTACTAAATTTTAAATTGATTGCAAGTTGTTTCTTTATTTCCAATTTTTTTTTTTAATAAATGATAAACTGCCACAAGCAATTTTACCATTATATAGTATCTTTTTTAAAAATTTCTATTTTCTTTCATAATAATTTTCTGTTTTACTAACAAAGATATTGATTTTAGTTTGTCAATTATCTTTGCATATGTCAGAAATGGTATTCAAAATGGCAAAGTATAGAATAGTTGTTATTATAAAAATATTTAAGTGTAATTATAGGCTTGTGTTAATTTTATATAGAGCCAGTAGATGTCACTATGTATGCAATATAGGTTATTTTTGTAATTAAGACATTGAAAAGGGCAAAAATTTAAAATTTGCCGAAAAGAGCTTTTATATGTTATTTTTATGTGTTATGATTATATGACTATATTACAGATATTGTCATATATCATTTTGTTGTTAGATAAATATATTTTATTATATCTAGGATTTATTTTTAATAATTATCAAAGATTGATATCGAAAATTGTCTAAACCCATATTAACAGGAGAATTATTTTTTTATATGAAATGAAAACAATTTTCATATTAACTGATATTTAATCATAACTGACATTATTTTCATGTCTATGTGATAAAGATTGAAATGTCTTTTATGTGAATTAACATATTTCGTGTAGATTAAAATTACTCAGACTAAAAAAATATATATATTCATAAATTATAATAATTATGAGATTCATTTCATTATTTTCAACCATCATCATTCTGCTTCATAATAGGTTTGTCTAAATTCAATCCAATTCTGTATTCTATGGCTTCTACACATTACTCCAGAAAATTTCTTTATCTTAACCATCCAACATACATAGCTCTCTTTTATCCTCATAAAATCAAACTTAAGGCTTCAATTATCCATCAATTGACTTATTGTCTGACTCATTAGCTCCAATTTCAATGATTTCAATGGAGAGCATTTATTTTTAGCTCTAGTTGTCTGGAGTCTAACCCCCTTCCCTGCTGTCATCTAATTAATTACTACATTCTACTTCTTAATTGACAGCAATAATCAGTAAGCAATTTCTGTAATTAGTATAGATGCTGAACAAAATCTATTTTTCTTATTCTTTGTTCTGGATGATTAATAGTGTGGGGAGGGGCATCTTTTTTGCTTCCTATTTCTTTTTTTATAACAAACTTTATGTATTAAAATATTTCAAGATTTTGTTGAAAGATTTTAAATGTAGTTTTTGATTTTATAATATATATGTAAATACATGAAAGCAGCAATACCTAAACAATATTCATGCCATATTCAACTATCATGTAAATGGAATAGTTAAATACCTAATTTAAATAATTAGCATTCTTTCATGAACACTGCAGTATACCCATGAGTGCTATTAATCTGATGTTCTACATTAAAGTGTGCTCAGTTACACTTAATAAATATAAAAACCTTTTCTTTCGCTGATATTAGAAAAATTTCAGCTAAGTTAAAACCAATATCAATAAAAATAAACAAACTCAATCTGTTGTCAAGACAACCTCATTTTTACAATAAAGATAGACACCCACCTATATCTGTGGCAAAATATATTTACGTAGACATTACAGATTGCAACTTGACTAAAAAGAGTGAAAAACATTTAACAATTTATCTATTAGATGTAAAAAATGGCATTGTCACCCATCACTGATAAAAATATGTGTAAAATAATTATCTATATTTCAAAATCTTTAAAACTAGATATTGATGTCAATTGAAAGACAAAAACCTTTCAAGCTTTGATGAGGAAAGTAATAATGAGAAGACAGAAGCTCTTAGTAGAGACAGATCTTGGAAGGTAGTAAGAACCCCAGAGTAATTAAAAAATAAAAGCAAAATGATTCAATACAACAGCTAGAAACTTATCAAAATAAAATTAAATCCCTATCTAGTGCCTACTCATCCAATATCCCCAGATTGATAGGGATTTTATGCACAAACCTTCTTGCATCCATTAATTACTCTGGCTTGACCGAGTGCCACTACTGTATGAAGCATTTAGCCTCTATGTAAACAGCTTGTGTACGCATAAAGAATGGCGATCATGTGATGTTTGGTGGATCAAAATAAAATAAATGATGTTTTTTTTTTCATAATGAAGTTAAAGTGCTGTGTCATGAATGAATCTAGTTAAAAAGGAATGTTAATCATTCACCCAGTATTTCCTGAACTGACAATATAAACTAGATGTATCCTGGTCATGAAATTTCTTCATTTTCCTAATCATGACAAGCTCAAAATCATCCAAACCCAAAGTGTTGAAGTTATATAAAGTGAAGAAGCTTTTAGTAAAACTATTTACTGCTTTATATATCCAGAGTCAGAACCATAGTGTGGATGAAAGCATTATGATATGCATCTATGCTGAAAAATATTCAACAATAATAATCTATTAAAATTTAAGCTACTAATATTTACATTAAAACATGTGTACTTAAAAATAGCAGAAAAAAGGAGCTAAAATAGCAAAACAAATTGGACTTATCTGCCTTCATATCAGATAAACACAAGGTTATAATATCTTTAAATAATCCAGCCTGAAGTAGTTTTGTTTGTTTGATTAAAAAATAAAATTAATTATTTAAGAATATATTACTATTCTGTAAGGGAATCTATTATCCTACAAGTTATTATTTAATAATCTCTGTTATAACTACTTGTTACACATAGTGGTTGTATTACAGACAACCAGACAATACAATTTTTTTTTAAAAACTATGTTAAATGCATAGTTATCAGTCATTATTTATGTATTTACTTTTGATATAGAGAAATGAAAGCTTAGAAAATTATATATCAAAAAATATATTTATTTATAAATTATAATCATCTTAAATGCATAATAGAAGTTAAAATATATTAAGATTGATAGTGACATAAAAAATTTAATACAATAAAAATGTAAAATATTTAGATCTCTGAAGAAGGCTGCAAATCGGCTGAAATAGCAAGAAAATTAAATTAAATAAAAATTGCTGTAAGAGTGGGAAAAAAGAGGGAGCTACAATCATTTGGAAATCAGAAAGAAAGTTTTTTTTTTTAAAAAAAATAAATAAATTCTTAGAATTTTAAATGAAGGTTGAGGCATGGAAAGAAGGAAAAAACTACGAGAAGTAAAAACAGTATATCAATTTTTTTTAGTAATCAAGACAAAAGAAGTGATCAAAAGAATCCAATAAAGATATTGGTATTTAAAATATATTAAAATTTTCAGACTTTACCAATTTTCAGTTTTATAATAAGTTTTTTTTATTAAAAGATTATAGACTCAAATCCACCAAATAAATATGTTAGATTTAAAGACAGTTATATAGCACAATAGATCACTCATAAACATGGAGAGATGCTACAGAAAGAACCAATGAGTATGATGAATAGCCAGTGTGCTTTGGGTGTATAGATTTAAAAAACTCATCTGTTTCCATAAGCATTAAATCACTGAAACATAGACTCAGGATACTGGCAAATTCTGAAAATCATCAAAACGATAAAATTAAGATTTACATTGAAATCTGTATGACATGATCATTTTAGATGTACTAAATTTTTTCAAAGTTTACAGGAAATAATTTGTTGATTAAAATGGGAAGTAAAACTAGAAACAGATTACTAAGATTTTATAAATGATGTGATTGTTTTGCAAACGATGCTTCAGAACTTCAAAAAATGATACAATGTGGAGCAATAGAAAGGAGCAAAAAAAAATAGGATAAAGAAAAATGCTAAAAAGACAAAAATAATGTTAAATAACTTCAAAAAAAAAAGAGAAACTGGAGATTGATAGTAATGAATTAAAAAAAAGTTAATAACTGTAAATATCTTGATCAACCTATTAATATGGATGGCAATGTAATGAATAAAATTACCACAGAATTAGATATGGATATAATGCTTTTTAATCATTTAATGTTGAAACAAAATATTCTTATATGTTCAACAAAGAAGGATTTTAATATATTTCATCAGTACATATTTATGGATCTCAGGTGTGGATGATTGAGAGGAAAGCAATAGAGAGGTGTTAATCCATGTAGCAAAAGTATGATGTTGAAAGTGACAAGGAGGATTAAAAATAAAGTATAGGAATGCAAAAATGAAAAATGTCATTGAAATAAAGTTGAACTAGATATGGTACTAAAAGTGATGACAATAGATAAACATATTTACTGTTAAAATGCATCTCAAGATATTCTGAAAGACTAAGAAAAGACCATGTACGAGGGGTGGGCAAATGAAATAGAAACATTTTGCTGGAGTTGAGAAACTATGGATTAAAGAATTTTGATTAAACTTAGAGATACCTTCAACTATCCAAGATTGAAAATTCATTCTTTCCTTTTTCATACTATTTTACTGAATTGCCAGATATTCAATTCTTTACATAGGTCATTTTAAATATTTTCATATTCCTTCTTTTCTTCATATTGGTAATTGTTGATGATCAGATTATTAACATATACCAAAACATAATGGATGAAATTAATCATAAAATTAAGCCTGGATGGAATGCTTTTGTTAGAAATCAGTTAATATTAAAAGGAAATGCATTTGAAAAGTAAGTTTTATTTAATAAATGTGTTATATCAGTTCTTACATATGATCTGAGATTGAACACTTAACAGAAAGCAATGCAAAGCTAACAGACTATTCAATGAAGTATAAAAAATATATGTTAGGAGTAAAAAAAAAGAGATATAAAGTCAAATATATGGATAAGAGAATATCAGATATCACAAACATCATTGAAATAATTGAGACTGAAATGGAATTGAGCTGGACATAATGCTAGAAGAGATAATAATGGATGGACAACTGGATCATTAAATTGAATCATAAGAAATCGTAAAAGACCTAGAAAGAGACCAGATGTGAGACCAATGTGTGAAATAAATAGGTTTGCTGGTGCCTATTGAGGAAAGGCTAGAGATCAGAGTTGCTGGATTAAACATGGAGAGACATAATGGTTAAAAAAGATTATGATGAAGTTGTTTTTTTCCTTTAGATATCTATACAGCAGTTCCTAATAAATAATAATTACACTAATGATCTCAATGAAGGCTAAACCGTCTTCAAAAGCTGTTAATGTTGAGCAATTGCTAATTTAAATTCAATGGAATGTTTTAGAAAGTTAGAGATATCATTTGTTTAATATTGTCTTTCTTAAAAGTTTTTACATCTCTTGCTTTGTATTTACATATATTCTACATTTTACTAATCAGTGACCAATTTCTGTATTTAATCTATTATTACAATTTTGGAATACATATTTTCTGTTAACCAAAAAATAATTCAATTCTTCCTGTATTTTAATTTAGATGTTTTCATGTTCAGTTCTGCTTTAGATTTAAAAAAAAAAATAGGTACTTATTTTTTAGACCATACAAGCCACTTGGTGGCACTTTTTATGTGCCAAAACACCTAAAAATGCCATTTACACAGCCAAACTTATTGCCTCTAGAACAGTTATGTTCATATTAGCCATTAGCAGGCCTAATTCGCACACCAATATTACAACCCACTGATGTGCTTTGCAAAACTCTGCAAATGCGTACACATCACAGATCACTATCATATCATGTGAGGATGTCTAGAAATCAACTGACCATAATTTTTGAAATGTACATTCCAAGTAAGGATCTTAAACCCTAGCTGATGTAGTATGACATAGTAATAATTTTAGACACGTTGCTGCACTTCCATACACAACTTTCAAAGTTTTTAACAATTGAAAAGGGATAGGGACAAGGAACACTTTGCAGAGAACTCATGTGAAAACTCAGCTTTGCATAAGAAGACATACAAGACAAATCAAATGGCCGAGGTTGCTTCCTATTGCATCTTTTGGATGATCCTTCAGAATCGTCAAAAGCATCAGTTCCCCCCCTGCACATTCAATTGCTACATGCTGACATATTCCCCTTTCCTGATTCTGAAATCGTGCAATAAAAAAAAAAATCTGGCATGCTAAGGTTATTAAAATAATAGCGTGTTCTTAAAAGCAAAAACAAAAAAGAACTTGTTCGTTTCCAATAATAAATAAGTAGATAAATTAATTTATACTTTGTTTTCAATTCAAAAGAACTACAGCAATTAATTAATGTAGACTTATTTTTTTTTAATATATCATAAATCGGACAATAAAGAAAGGCCGGCCAGGTAACGTTATATTTATGTGTATTAAAGAGTGTAAAGAAACATCAGGCAGCTTGTATGGTCTAAAAAATAAGTACCAAAAATATATAACTAAGTTTTTATTTTTCTGAGATTTCCACAAATCTATATTCTTAACTTATTTCTGTCTTCATAATTACTTACAATATTTTCATCTTTTAAATCAGTCTTAAAATTAGCATGCTCTAAGCAAAAACATTCTTAATATTAAAAGTTTCAACATTACAGGAATAAGGAGCAATTGTAATCTATAGATTTGAAAAAACTAACCCAGAAGAATCCAAAAGTGAAACTGATACTGAAGCAGAAACTCGAGCACTATTAGGATCCAGTAATGAGCCTAACAATACAGCCAACACCTGAAGAAAATGCATAAGAATCTAGTGTTTCTGACATGTTTGCAAGATTACAACTGTATAGGTTTTATCAAAAATAATGATTGAACTGAACAATTTAAACTCTGCCAATTATAGATTGGAAAAAACAATAGGTTAGCAAATAAGAAGCAATGTAATCCATGTAATAAATAGACCAACAAAATACACAATGACTTATAATCTATTTTTACATGAAGACTTATGTAATAACTGAAATACAGGCTTATTATATACCTGTATCAATATATGTAATATATAGAGTAAATGAGCACAGACTTTCACATGACCCACCACTCTATCTTATAACAGATACACTGCAACACATATATGGTGAAAAGATAAATCACCAATGTACACATTTCTTGCTAAACCAGCAATCATCAGTTGGCCCAGATTATCATCTCTACACATATATGTAATAAGTGCCCAGATATATATTAAGATAGCCAATCTCCATACTTTAATGGACAGGTTCAATCCACTCCACACTCCAATTCTTCAACCATCCATCCAATTGAAAATCTGATGATGGAACATTCAAAGGCACCCTGAGGCAGAGATTCTTCTCATACCTATGTTGACCTAAAATCAATCTGACCCCTCATGTACAGAACATAATCCATTTAATACAGGCTTATGCTAATATAAATATAAAAGGACATCTCTTGAACATTCACATATAATCAACACTTTATATGCAGGCTGTAAAAGTTGACAATTGGAAAGAAAAAAAGGATTATCTTAATAACCATAGATACCAAGACTGTTGATTTGTACTATTCATTTCTTCATTCATTTACCTTCATATCTCATCCCTTCATTTATAATATACATTAATTTTGTGACTAATAATAATTTTAACTAAAACATATATTTATAGTCGTTAATTTTATATTTCTAAAAATCTTTCTTCTTCTCTTTCTTAAATATTAATATCTTTGCTACATTTTCCCAATCATTTGGATATTTTCTGTATAATTTTGCCAACATTTATTTAAATTCTTCACATATTTTTAAAATATCTATAGTGGTTTCAACATTTCCTTATGCTACTTTTTACTTCATTTAATTTCATATCTCATCACTTGATTTATAATATGCATCTCAAATGAAATTGCTATAGAAGATACTTTATTCTTTGTTTCTTTCATTCTTAGTTTAAGTTTTGCTTATATTTGATTATGTTATCCCTGTTTCTGTAACCATATTATATCATTTTATTGCAAAATCATTTTATTTCATATACTAAGGTGATGTTTTATATCTTTGATCTCTTTATTCATTCTATTGATTGTCTTACAATTTTAGAGTTATATAGCACACGCACAATAGCTTGAAAAGGCTGATCTTTAATGTATTACAATTTATAACACAGCGCTATAAAAATAAATGCTTATTTACATATGTTTAAGTTTCATTTGAGAGTGACGTTTAGTAAATTCTAGATAATTTTGTCGATGTCATTCATTCAGACATCGTAAACAGTAATTTAAAGTGAGTGGTCTATCCTCACGCTTTCACTTCCAGTACTTAAGATTTGCCCATATATAAGCATTTGGGTCGGAAAGAGTAAGTGGATTCATTTTATTCTTTCCTAAATACTATATCTTGTGTTGGGAGTGAAAGTATTCATTTATTATTAACACTCGTAAAAAGCGCATGAAATAAAATCTTCCAATTAATTATTCTTAAATATTTTAATTTTTTATTTTTTTCTGCATATTTCTTGTCTCAATTAAAATTTATTGAATTGTTTTTGTGTTGTTGTTGTTCTACTATCTACATAATTATATTTAATAAAGTATTTTTTTAACTTTTTCATTTCTGAAGCATACTCAGGAACTTTTAATATGCGCAAATTCTGGTTAAATTCCTTATATGATTTCTGAAAAGAGATATCAACCATATTACTACTACTGTTACTATTATTATAATTGTTTCTATTATTATGTTGCTTAATAGCTTTTGTATCTATCTTTGCAATAATACATATTAAAACAGGCAAAACTCTCCATACAGTAGTGCCACTCAGTGCAAGCCAGAGTAATCAATGGATGCCAGAAGGCTTGTGCATAAAATCCCTATCTAGTGCATACTCAGCCAATATCCCCAGACCAGTTTCTGGCTTGTGGCTTTTGACAGTGAGGAGCCTTGGGTCTGAGAGCTCTGCACCTAGATCTTAGAATCTACTGCAACTTTCCAGAAGCCACCTTTTATCTCTAATTAACTACAAAACTATGAGAATAAAATTGAAAACACAATATTTTCAATCCAAGATCATTAGCTTATATAGTCATATAGGTCTGAACTCAGTTCAGTACTCATACATTTTGGTGACTTGGGTTCTTTAATAACCCTAGCCACCACTGTCCTATTAGGCAGGATTGGTGTTAAACCACTAAACATCACTACTGTATGGAGAGTTTTGCCTGTTTTAATAACGGTTACGAGCAAGCGTAAGAAATGGTGATCATGTGATGATAAATCCTACATATCTTATGTCTACAAACTGATAATGTCTGAGAATCGATTAGTCCAATAATAGTCTTAAATATATATTTTCTGTAATATTAAATCTATAATACCTTCATTTGAAACTTCCATGTTCATTTCGATGCTAGAGTATCCTTCCTATCCCCAATCCCCCACTCTCCAAAAAAAATTCTTAAAAAAAAATAATATGTAGTTTTTCTAGCTAATGTAAATAATCTAAATATTTCTTTTACTGGCACAGTGTCAAATTGTAATTTTAATATGAAGGTAATCATCCTTCAAACATGTGCAGTACTTTAATATTCAAATAGTGATGTTAAATACCAATAAACTCTCAATCAGGTACAAAAAGGTAAGATGGCCATTCTTATCTTATCAAAAGTCTTTATCTTGTGATTTGGATTGAGTTTATTAGTATTTAACATCGCTAATTGAAGTACAGCATCATGTTTGTGTCCCTTTCATATTTGACCTCATATTCAACTTTACCCACTGCAATTTTTAATTATATTTTTAAATTCTCAAATAAATTATTCCAAGACAATTTTGACATTTGCTTTATCTGTTTAAATAAATACAAACTTGTTGCATAAATACATAAATTACCTGGACTCTGTATGGGAAATGTAAACAAATGAAACAAAGGCATCTTCAATATAACTTCATATAGAAACAATGAATAAAAAAAATACAACCATCCTTAGATAGCAATTTATAGATGATTAACTAAATGGCTAATTAATTTGGATATGTGCGGTCTATCTGAAAAAAAAAAATCGAAGGTGGTTTGAAAATTTCAACTTCCATCAGATTCAAACCCCAGATCATGACAAGCAAAGCAAGAAAATATGGTATCACCATGAATCATAACTTATTAAGCTGATTAATTAATCTCACCATTCTATCTGATATACTATTAATTTTAGCAAATCTTACTGCAGATCTTATTATTCCATGTTTTATTTACTATGAACATCACTTCATTGCATATTCAATAATTATACCTTTACAGTAAAATACATGCTTAATTTCCAAATCAATTATTATTTTATCTTGCTTTCAAATTTCACCAAGTTT
Organism: Epiperipatus broadwayi; assembly: GCA_028023455.1. NCBI lineage: Eukaryota > Metazoa > Onychophora > Udeonychophora > Euonychophora > Peripatidae > Epiperipatus > Epiperipatus broadwayi. The sequence continues at coordinate 3,977,394 of JAQFVV010012508.1, read as the reverse complement.
GTCAATGTATCATTTAATATGTAATAGTTCTAATATATTCACTTTCTAGTTGCAAATGATAGACAAGACTGAAGAGATGCTTAAACTTCAGTTGCCAATTGCTGCCTTAGTTTATGATTTTATAACCTCTGAGAAATGGCTATTTTTTAATTGAAAATTTCATAAAAATATTCATGCTCACATATAAATTCATACATGCACTCTCTTTCACTTGGGTTTGATTCCTTTTAATATTTTAAAAACAAAGAGTTGAAAGTTAAAACACTCACCAATTGACCTGCATATTGATAAGCAGCCTACCAATGCTTATTTACTATGCAAGAATTTTCATAACAATAAACTGCAAGGAAAATAATATATGGATTGGGCACTAGAAAATATATTTTAATTAGTTCTTTTAAAACCCAAGTTACGAATCAGTAAATCTTCTTTGATAGCAAACATCTCAATAATTAATAATAGGTATGTAAGATGATTATCAATTCATACTTCAATTGAGTAACAAATGAATTATTACTTTGTAATCAACTTACTGCAATTTTTTTTAGCATTATGTTTTAAGGAAATTTTATATTTGCTTAACAAATAAAATAAAAAAAATTATATTAAAATAAATCTGCAAATATTTATAAATTTTAAAAAATTACTTTTTAAATTTATGTTTTTAATTCTATCGATTTTCTTTTTCTAAACAACAAAGTATCTGCCAGATCTGTCTAAACCAGCTTTTCATAAACTGTAGGTCGCTAATCGAAAAGTTGAGGCCGCAAAAATTTAATTCAGATACATGAATTTAAAGAAATATTAGTCGCAATCCCTTCATTATATTTAATTTAATATATTACGTTTTCTGTACAGAGCAATTATAAAATTGGCATGATTGCCAGATTGAGCTGTAAATTATAATTACATATTGAAAAATAACACTAAATGCATCATAATAGTGGTGTCGCATTGCAATTTCAGCATATAAATTATTTCAGAATCAAAATATATGCTGCAGTGGCGAGAATAAGGTTGGCGCCACTGTGATTATATAATACAGAGAGTGTGTAATAGTGATCATAACTTTATTGTAATAGAAATGGTTAGTAATGTAATGGAGGATAGAAATAAAGGTAGAAATAATAGTGAAAGATGTGGATGGAGAGTGAATGATAAGAATAAGTTGGAAGAGTATAAAATAAAAGTTGAAGAAATCATGGAGCAGTTGGTTGGGGATGAGTATAAGGACTGGTGTGGTGAAGTAGAAAAAGTGGCAAATAGGGTTTTTAGTCGAGAATATGAAGAAAAATAAAAAAAATAAAAAAATGAGAGTTAGTAAAAGTGTAAAAGAGAGGGAAAAAGCATGCAGAGAATATAAGTGTGCTATTAAGAATAAAGAAAGTGAAAATGATATTAATGCTAAATGGGGAAAGTACTTGGAAAAGAAGCTAGCTAAAATGGATAATTATATAGAGAGGATGAAGTTAAATAATAAATTGTTGGAGGATGTTAATAAAAGTGGAAGAGATGGGAGTAAAAAATTTTGGAATTACATTAAAAGGAGAAATGTAGGGGAAAGAGAGATAGTATTAATAGATGATGAGGGAATAGAATGTAGCTCTAGAGGCGAGCTAGAGAAAATCTTAAATAGATATGTAATGGATATAGAAAAGATGTTAGATGTGAAGGAATTAGTGAGAGAAAACATGAAAGCAGTTAGTAGTGGAAATATTAGGTTCACAAAAAATGAATTGAATGAGGCAGGAAAGAGATTGAAAAGTGGAAAGGTGAGAGGTTTAGATGGATGGGCAGCAGAGATGGTAATGAATTTAGGGCATAGAGCAAAAGCAAAGTTATTATCATGTTTTAATAAGATGGCGCAGAAGACAGTTTTTCCAGGTAGTTGGAGTAATACAAGAATAAGATTATTATTTAAAGGAAAGGGTAAGGATCATAGAAAGTTAAATAATTATAGACCGATAGCAGTAACATCAGTTTTATATAAAGTTTTCGCATATATGGTAGCTGGAAGAGTTGTAAAATGGATGGAAGAGAATAATGTAGTGGGGGAAATGCAAGGAGGTTTTAGGTCAGATAGGCGTATAGGAGATAGTTTGTTTGTAGTTACACAACTTATGGAGATGAGTAGGAATTCAGGTAGATCATTATATATGAGTTTTATAGATATAGAGAAAGCATATGATAGAGTAAATAGAAATAGATTATGGGTAAGATTAGCCAATTTGGGAATGGATGAAGCTTTAGTAAATATTATTAAGAAATTATATGAAAATAATTATTATACTTACCAATTAGGGGATATAGAATCAGTTAAAGTTAAAAATGGAGTGGGATTAAGGCAAGGATGCCCTATGTCACCGATTTTGTTTTTGTTGTTTTTGAGTGAAATGGAAAAAGCAATAGAAAGACTAGGAAGAGGGGTAGAGATACCATTAATAGGTGGCAAAGGAGTATATACTTTGTTGGGTCTTTTTTTTGCAGATGATATCTTTTTATGTGCAGAAAGAAGAGAAGATATGGATATTATGTTGAGGACATGTGCAAGGGTGGGTAAAGAGATGGGGATTAAATTTAGTGAAGAAAAATCAAATATAATGATGGTTAATACTGGGGAAAGAGAGGATGTAGTTTTTTTATTGGGGGATATAAAGTTAAGTGTGGTGGATAGATATAGGTATTTGGGAATCATCTTATGTAATCAGGAAAATTGCTTGGATGAATGGGAGAAAAAATTGGTAAATGAAGCAAAGAAAAGAAAGGGTTTGGTAAAGAAACTAACAGTATTTTCATATAATAAATATGATGTAGCTAGAATTGTATGGAAGGGAGTTGCAGTAGCAGGGTTAACATATGGTAATGATGCATTATGTGTTAGTAAAAGGATTTTAGATTATTTAGAGAAAGTACAAAGGGAAGTAGGAAGACATGCATTAGATGCAGAGATGTGGACAGCAAAGGAGGCAATTCAAGGAGAAATGGGATGGTCAAGTTTCTATATGAGAGATGCAAAAAGTAAAATGAAAATGTTTGGTAGGTTGCAGTTTATGGATAGTAAAAGAATAGCCAAAATAGTGTTTAATTGGGTTATGAGTAAAGGGCAGGTAACAAGATGGGTGAGAAAGGTAATGCGGTATGCAAAAGATTTGGATAAAGAATTTTTATCGGTATACTTGTATAAAAGGTGGGATGATTGTGTTAGGAGGATTGTTGAGTGTTATAGTGGTAAGGAATGGGATAAAAGAATAGAAGCATTAATAAAAAATAGGGAGTTGGAGAGATGGAGAAGTAGTATGGAGGGTAAGAAGAGTTTAAATATATATAGAAGTAAACGGAATATTGGAAGCGAGTTAATTTATGATAATAGTAAGGAAAGTAGTTTATTGTTTAAGGCTCGAACGGGATCTTTAGCAACAAGAGAATATACATGTAAATGGAAAACTATGGGTGATTTAGCGTGCAAATTGTGTAAGGAAGGTATAGAAAATATTAGGCATCTGTTGATTGAATGTAAATGCTTGAAAGCAGAAAGGGTACAGATAATGAAGTTATGGGAGAATAGGTATGAACAAAGTGACTATACAGAAAGTGAGTTATTAGTTTTTATGCTGGGTTTGCGAAAAGATAAGGGGGATTTAGATTTAAAGGCCATAGAGTTGACAAAGATTATGTTGTGGAAATGGGATGGGGCAGAATATGGGAAGACTTAGAGTGGGGAATGGAAAATAAAGTGGCTAACAGGTTTATCTGGGCATAGTTGCTGAGATATTCTTGACTTCGTTTAAGGAGAAGCCAAATACATCACATCACATTGCTAACAGGTTTATCTGGGCATAGTTGCTGAGATATTCTTGACTTCGTTTAAGGAGAAGCCAAATACATTACATCACATCACATTTCCGGTCAAGTTATTTGTTTCGGTTTCATTTCAACAAGTGTCCACATTGCAAGAACAATACAACATTGTATTTTACTGTTTTACTCGACTAAGGTTAGTATTTATTTGAATAAATATTATGAAAGATGTTATTTTATATATATATAAATGCTTGTATACTTTTTTTTCTAACTTTTTTATTGAAAATTTATCATCCTATTAGTTATTATAAAAATTTATTCTTTATTTGAAACTTATTGTCATTTATTTATTAACCAGTAAAAACATATTCCTATTTTTTAAACTTAACAGGTAATTTATAATTGATATATTGATATTTTTTAAATATTAAAAAAGAAAACATAGGGGAATATTAAAAAATGTCCCTTGGTGTCTCTGCTAACTAATAAGTACTGTTATTTTATTTATATTTTAGGATAAAAATACTTTTTATCCATGATTAAATGGTTGAACTTGAGTACCAAAGGTAATGATGCAGATGGCAATGCTACAAAGTCTCTTCAAGGAGGAACTCTTAATCAGAAAGAGGGATCTAAGATGCGAAAAAGAAAATATGATGAGACATTTCTCCAATTTGGCTTTACTTTCAACAACTGTGATAGTAATGAACAACCTCTATGTTTTGTCTATGGAGAATATGAAACCATCAAAATTAAAAAGGCATTTTGAATCCAAACATCCTTCATATGTCAATAAACCAAAAGAATATTTCGAACGACTGTTAAAAACTTCAAATAAAGAAAAACAATATTTTGAGAAATTTATAACTGTTAATGAAAAATATTTACTCGCATCATATGAAGTTTCATATCTGATTGCTAAAAATAAAAAGCCATTCACCATTGGAGAAGATCTTATATTATCTGCTGCTATTAAAATGGTAGAAATACTTCACAGAAGTAAATATGGTGATGAAATTTGGAAAATTCCTTTGTCAAATGACACTGTCACTAATAGAATTTCTGAAATTAGCAATGACCAATTTGAGCAACTTATTACTAGACTTAAAGAAAGCCCAATATTTACAATTCAGTTGGACGAAACAACTGATATTTCAAAAATAGCTCAATTATTAGTGTATGTCAGATACATTTATAAAGAAAACATTGAGGAAGAATTGTTATTTTGTCATTCTTTGGAAGAACATACAAGAGGGGAAGACATATATAATAAAGTAGACAAATTTTTTAAAACTGAAGGTTTAGAATGGAAAAATTGCTTTGGAGTATGCACAGATGGTGCAAAAGCAATGACTGGTGAAAATATTGGTTTTAAATCATTTGTTAAAGCTTCTGGTAATAATCATGTAACTTTTACACACTGCCTGATCCATCGAGAGGCCCTTGCAGCAAAAAAATTAGCAACGGAATTGAACAATGTGCTTCAGGATGCTGTCAAAATTATAAACTTTATTAAAAGCTGTGCCCTTAACAGCCGTTTATTTTCAAATCTTTGTAAAGACATGGACTCTGAATACAAAAATTTATTATTACATGCAGAAGTAAGATGGATGTCAAGAGGGCAAAGTTTAAGAAGATTATTGTTATTAAAAAAAAAAATTATTGTATTTTTAACCGAACAAAAATCTGATCTTGCTGCTCTTTTTCAAAATGACTTATGGCTATCAAAGCTGTGCTATTTGTCTGATATTTTTGAGAAGCTAAATGATCTTAACTTGTCTCTTCAAGGAAAAAATAGCAATATTTTTACTTCGAATGATAAAATTGAAGGTTTTATTAAAAAGATCAACATTTGGAAGAAGAGAGTGGAAAATGATTCATTGGAAATGTTTTGGCCTATTGACAATTTTATAACTGAAAAAAATAATTGTAAAACTTTAATTGCAAAAATTATTATAGATCACTTAAAAACCCTAGAAACACAGTTTTGCAAATACTTTATATCGAATTTAGATTTCAAAAAGTTATCTTGGATTCAAAGACCATTTTTGATTGACATTAATGAGATTAATCACCTGCTATATAAAGCCCAAGAGGAATTTGCTGAGCACTTGACTTTCCACAAAAATCCTTGACTGAATCCTGGATTGGAGCTAGGACTGAATTTCCCACACTTTCTGAAATGGCATTAAATGTTCTGCCATTCAGCACCACATATTTATGTGAAATGACTTTTTCAGCTTTAATGTATATTAAATCCAAATATCGTGCAATGCTGAAAAACATTGAAGATGCTTTACATCCAGCAGTATCAAATATTTAACCAAGATTTAATTTGTTATGCAGCAAAAAACAAGTACATCTGTCTCATTAAAACGTGATTTTCTTTCATTAATTTTTGTATACTTAAAACAAATCCTAAAACTACTTATTTTCAAAGGTATACTGTTTACCAAATAAATAAATTATTTATGGGAATATTTATTTCTATATTTATTTTATATTTAATATCTGGGGTTGAAAAAATCTCCATGATAGAAAGGGTCATGAATGAAAAAAGTTTAAGAAACGCTGTTCTAAACAATAGTTTTAGAGAGAAGAAATGCCAATGACCAATGAAAAGATTATTGTAATTATCTCTAAATTAATGAAGCTAGATCTAAATAGTATACAACTGCTATGCTGCTGTAATATTTATAAGTAGTTGAATGATATGATTTAAGCCATTATATAATTGAAGTCTCTTAGCAGAAAATGTAAAACTAACATTTAAGATGGTATTAATGTTATGTAAAAACATGCTCAATATAATATTGTTGCTCCTACATGTTTTTAAAGACAAAAGTTAGATTAATGAACAAATACTTGTCTAATTTATATATAAACCACTTAAAAACTCAAGAAGTTGTTATTGACTTTACTAAAGAAACAATTACCATATATATACATAAAGAATATCTAGTCTTCAGTTAATAAACAGGCAAAACTCTCCATATAGTAATGCCACCCTGTACCAACCAGAGTAATTGATGGATGCCAGAAGGCATCCATCGATTACTCTGGCTGGCACAAGGTGGCACTACTGTATGGAGAGTTTTGCCTGTTTAATAACAGTTATGTGCTAGCACAAGAGATGATGATCATGTGATGTTTAGTCTTCAGTTATATGTTTTATGAAAATATATGCATTGGAGAGAATAGTGAAGGACAACTTCTAAAGTAAAAGCACGTAGAACGAGTTATATATATGTTTATAAAGGTTGGATTCCACCTTTATTGTTAAAAGGTTGCCTTGACAACGGTTTGAAATTGTTGGCTGTTATTGATACTGGGATTGTCTAAGTGTTGATTGGTTTTCAATGATATACATAATAGTAATAATGTGACTACGCATTATAAATTATAAAGTTTAGATCTTAATTTGAATCATAATTTAAATACTGTATATATATTAAAATTTACATAAGAATTAAAAAATGAACAAACAACATAATCAGAAAAGAAAATATTAAAAAAATAATAATTAATAAACATATCCTAGTTTATTTAAAACGCTTAATATGTTTTCAAATTTTTGACTTATGAAAGCGTTTCTTAGTAATTTATTTAAAAAAATTTTTAATAAGCTTTTAATATAATTAAAATGTCAGCTATAATAATCTGCTCAAGAGAATTTATCAGTGACAGGATATATATAAAAAAGGTTTGAATATCATTACGCTGCTTATTTATTAGAGGTTAAAAAAAAAAGGCTTAAAAATTCATAAAATATTTATTTAAAAATTTCTTATTTTTCTTTCACAAATCTATGCGTCTTTTTTAATATAAAAATAGTATAATCCAGATTGTTTATAATAGTTACTTTAATTAAAGTGCAAATGTTTATTTCATATTATTAAGTACTAATAATCATTTATAATATATTTTAGCTATAAACTCACTAAAGACTTAGATTAATAAGAAATAAATAATTCAAACGAATTCAAAATTAAATATTAAAGTATCAACTGATAATTTATACATTGATAGCTTGTTGTTGTGCACATCTGGACTTAAAATTGTTGTGTTTATATCCGTATTACTGCTTGAATAATATTCCGGTTAGTCACATAATTCACTAAATAAATGTTTACTATAAGTATTAGCAATAACAAGATATATACAATAGTTTATAAACAGATGTTTGCATCTGCCGCAGTTGTTGGGTTGCAAAAGTTTAGTTGTTAATGATGTAACTAATGTTTGGAAAGAAACGCCGAGACTCCCCTTCTGAAATCTGATACTTTCAACCGACAGGTGACTCTTCTCAAGTGCAGATACGATGAGATCAGTAGATAGTAGTTTCCTGTTCCAAATAGTTCGTAATAAGTTAACTGCCATTTTGACAAATGCTTGATGTCTATCGCATGAACCTTCCAATATATATATATAGCAACTTTCCTTAACGAAAACAATGAGATTCATTGATCCACCTCTCCGATTAATCTGTTTATATTATGGGCTATTTATTTACTTTCATGATTATTTCAGTGGCTAGCTATATTGTAAATTCAATCTGATCTTGAATACAGTAATTTGGTCAAGTCCATTATTTATGGGTAAAGTAAAAATAAGTTGAGTTCCCAACAAAAAGAATATTACATTAATTAAGAAGTATTTAAAGGCTCATTATGAATAATTAAAGTATATATGGGATATACTTTATTTTGTGATTATATAAATATGTTTATAAATGTATAGACAGTAAATCAATTACTTTGAGATAGATAATTAGTGTTTCCTTATAGTAATTTGCTCAAATAAAAAATGAAACGTAGTTAAAATGTCAAGAGTTTTTCCTTTTGCAATTACCGTACGACAGATAGTTCTTATATACTTATTATTACTTTTAGAGAAGAATTATATACATTTTGTTTTTCATGAATGCTCACACAAACGCATATAATCACAATTCTAAAAAAGAATGTCATGTGCTTATAAGATTTTGTCACACTTTTTTTAAAACTATTTGTGATCCTATGAAATATAAAAATAAGATTCAATCAATTCAAAACAAATGACTTTAATAAAGGTACGTAAAGATTTGCGTCACAGTTTGAATATTTTTGTTTTAAGTACATGATTTACAATGCTTCAGTTTTAGCAATCCTTTTTTTTTTTTTTTATATATATTCGATGGTGTGAGAGATTATATATATCAATCAATAGCATTCTGCCCCATGGACAGGTCCAGTAAGCAATCACCTCAATTCATCCAATTCTCCACTCTCTTCTCTTTATTTCCCAGATCTTCAATTCCACTGTAACTCTTCCAGTCTCTTAATATCACCCAACAATGTCAATCTTTTCCGTCATTTCTTCTTGTTTCCATTCATCTTTTCCTCCAAAACATGCTTCAATAAAAGATATTTTCTTTTTAATATATATAATAAAGAAATTGTAATTTATTTATTTAAAAGCGATATAATTTATAAAAAATGTTTGTAACCAGTAATGGTTTTGCCGCTGCGAATTTTTAATTAGAATTTAAAATGCAATTATAGATAAATATCCAGTTACTGCGGGATGCATGATAAAAAAAACTTCATAAAAGTGTCTAGTTTTCAAAATGTTAAAATTATTTGCAAAAACAAACTAAAAAAATAAGTAAAAGCTATAGATATTAGCACTTGTATCCCACATAACATATTCATTGCTATATTTTATCGAAAATAAATTTAGTTCCCTTTCCCCCCTATATATAAGCTATAAAACACAGATGTCCGCATGGATGATAAATGTAAGTATACATACAGGCTCCCAGAGATAATGATGACGAGAAGATAATAAAAACAATTTGGAAGTATGACGATTTGAGGATCAAGTTGTTGCTAGACTTACCTCAAAAGGATCTTTTAAGTCATAAAATCTTTCAAATTAAAAACTGACAATTTTTAAACAATAATAATCGAGTGTATTCTAATCATTATATCATTATCTTCACCATTTTCAAACCTTGACCAAAGCATAGTAGAATAAAAATCACTATCAAAGTAAATTTAATTTCATTAAATACCTTAAAAAAGAAAAAAATAGTTCATAGTTTGGGAGTTGGAAAGAAGTTCAAGCAGGCATTCTAATTTCAGTAATCCACAAATTATTTTTTCCGTATCACGTTAGAAAATTTGCTTATTCTATTCATTTACCTCACACACAGATCCTCTATGTAGTTTTTTTTTTACAATCTCTAGAAATCCAGTTTAAAACTTCAACCCTCCGCTTATCGCCATTTCTTTTCGTTGAATGATATTGGTAATATTTATCTGTATTTAAACTATGTATTTCTCTTTAAACACCTTCCTTTACTCTCAACATACATTTCTAGACAATTCACTGTGATCTAAGGTCTTCTGTTTAGCATTCATATGTAAGTAATGGTAAGCCAAATTGATATATATATATAAATTCTTCCTTTTTAAGTACCTAGTCGTACATCCTTTTTAATATTGTTATTATTATCAAAATGATTCCATCCATGTTTAATTTCATGATTAATTTCATCCATTATGTTTCCTGATTAACTTCTAATTCATTATTATTAATTCCCAATTATCTCCTTTTTTGAAATGTTTTGAATATTACTTTATTCATTTCAGCATTTATCTTTAAACTCTTTCTTGTATCAGTTCCTTAAGCTTCAACATCTTATTTACAAAAAAAAAAAAGATCCCCTGCAAAATATAGATGATTCAAATAAACTCCACTTATTTTTATTTCTTTAACTTCCTATTATATTTATATAAGGCTATAACCTTAGTACATGTGGCATTACAATAGAGACCTCTACAAATCTTAATGTAAGATTCGACTTTATAAAGATAAGAGCGACCATACTCTTAGCTTTAACCTATTTTTCTAATTATATAGCACTAATGTCATAATAGCCTTATATAAATATTACGTGCTAACATTGAGCTCAACATCAATACAAGAATTTACCAACACGGGGATGCATACAACAGGGTTAAAAATAAAAATGAAGGAACATCGATCTTCTAGGACTACTAAGCAGCTACAGGCCATGTATTTGAACCCAGTTCTGCCCAAATAATTTGCACAGAGGAGAGTGATGCCAAAAAGAAAAGTCAAAGAAGCTTTTTACATAACAAATGATCTCAGTGCCATTAATAGAAGAGAGGCATGATTTGCTCTCTCCAAACAATGGATTAACTAATTAAAAATTCAAGCTCATTTGCATATGTATACAATAAATCACAACAATCTTCATTCATAAAGCTATGAGTATGAGATTTGATATACTGATGATTGTTGGTTTAGCATGAAATACATATATTGGTGATTATTTATCTTTTCAACAGATGTGTTCAAGTGTATCAGTATTATAAGATAGTGTGGAGAGCGGTGGGTCATGTAAAAGTCTGTGCTCATATACCCTATATATTACATATATAGACACAGGTATATAATAAGCCTGTGTGTTTCAGTTAATACTAAATCTCAAAAGCACTAAGCGGAATATTAAACATTATATTATAATTACAGCTCCACTAACACATGCGTATTGGTGAAGAGAAAAAACAATTTATTAACAAGTATTAATATTTAACTTCCTATTTTAAATCACAGACACTTGTTATAAAATTGATGAACAAAGTTTTGGAGAAATAGAACACCTTGCAAAATATCTCCATTAATCTTGATCTCTTTAATGTCACACCATTGCTACTACACTATGATGAAAATTCTTCACCACTTGATAATATCTTGCACTAATCAATGCAGAAATGTTTCTAGAATTAAATGACTTACCATAATCTACTTAAAACAATAGCAATGAGCAAAGACAAGGAACCTTTCTAGAATGTCTCTTGTATGTTAGTCTATTGTGCGACAATTAGTTTTGATTCCAGGTGGTTCTCTTAGTTGATCTGATTCCATATGTTCTCTGAAAACAAATTGTAAAGATTTTAGTATAGATGTGACATAAAACTGAAAGAGAACTGATATTTTTGCATTTTCTAACATTTTCTTTTTCACCTTTTGCAAAAATCAATATACTACTGCTTTTTCCTTAATCATCTGGTATATCCTCATTATTTAGATATGTGATATATAGCTATTGTCAACAATTTTTCTATTTTTTCACTTACCACTTGTAAAATATCAATAATCTACTACTTTAAAACAGGCAAAACTCTCCATGCAGTAGTGCCACTCAGAGCAAGCCAAGAGTAATCAATGAATGCCAGAAGGCTTGTGCATAAAATCTCTATCCTAAGATCTAGGTGCAGTGCTCTCAGATCCAAAGTTCCTCACTGATAAAAGCCACAAGCCAGAAACTAGTCCGGGGATATTGGATGAGTAGGCACTAGATAGGGATTTTATGCACCAGTCTTCTGGCATCCATTGATTACGGTGGCTTTCATTGAGTGGTACTACTGTATGAAGAGTTTTGCCAGTTTTAATAACAGTTATGAACAAAGCATAAGAAATGGTGACCATGTGATGTTTAGTGGTTTAATCTACTACTTTCTGGAACTTTTCCAATCTTCATACATTCAATGGCATATCTCACTCCATTAAAAGTACTTGGCATTTCAGATGATGCTTGTTATTATAGGAGATACTTTCTGTTCTTTGTAACTATGTAGTTCTTTATAGAACTCCTCTATATACTTTATGATGTCATTCTCCTTTTTAGTAATGCTATCGCCTTTTCTTATTGATGAAATAATATCCCTTTCAAAACAATTATACTAATAATTTTTATTTTCTCTATATGATTTACTTTGGCAATTCATCATTATCTTTTTTTTGTACATTTTACAGAATCTACATATTTTATTCTTCTTCATTGGGCTGCTTTAAAATATTTTATATTTTTTATTTTCTGCATACATTGCTTGCATCAGTTAACACTAATAAATTGATAATTTTGTTTTCATTCTTAGTGGGGTATCAATTATCTTTGTATTAGTTTCATTCAAATCTGAACTATTTTTCAACTTCTTTAATTAAATTCATTGCTATGTTTCTGAAAGTGAATGTTATCAATTATAAATTCTGTCTTTCTTAATATTTTTTATTTTTCTAGCTTTAAATGTATTTCATATCTCATCAATCAATAGTCACTTTTGTATTCAAAAATACACATATTTTATAGTCAAAATATAATTTAATTATGTTATATTCTAATTTTGATACTTCTATGTCCATTTCTATTTAGCATTTTCATAGATAATTTTGTGTTTTTTGTTTCAAAAATTTCTCTAAAATCAAACTTATTCAATACTTACATTTTTCAATCATTTTCCAATTCTAGCATTATAGTTCCTTGTTCCAATTTTAAAATGCTGATTGGGCTTATCAAAAAAGCATTCCATATTTATATATAAAACACTATACTAAATCATTACAATATGAACTTGAAGGAGAATAACATGAAATTTGCATTTGATATGTCCTCCTTTAAGTTGACTAATTAATCTTCTCATTCTGTTTACTATACTATCAATCTCCACAATAGTCTTCCTTCTTCATATGTTTCCATTATTTGGGTCTATATAGCAAAGCACTTATCTGTTTTTCAAATTAATTGTTGCTTCATTTTTTTTATTCATAAAATTTAACAACGTCCCATTTAATAGTTGTTCCAATTCATATAGTTTTCCTTCAATTGAAAATGATCAGATATGTTTTATAAAAAGTCATATTTTGCAGTCTTCTTAGAATGAGGGGGGGGGATTAATTTTGTCCATCATAATTGTAAATATAAAAGAAAACAGGTATCCATAATAGATATATTAATTTATCCTCTCTTCAACTAAATTCTATCAATGTGTCAGTTAAGAACTATCGGCATCTTAGAAAAAAAGACCATGACATTTTCTGGTCTTAAACTCAAGAAGTAAAAACAAATCAATAAACTTATCATGCTGATTGATGCAAGATATGGAACAGCAGCTCTACATTCATTTATCATATGAATACTCTAAAATAATAACAGTTGTAATGAGGATAAAAATGTGGAATAAATATTTATCTTTTAAAGCCTCCAAGATTAGCAAATTACACAAGTTAAAAAAGGTTTTAGGATATAAAAAGTTAATAGAGAGAAAAAATATTTCTATTGCTTTATATATACATATAAAATTGGGATAAAAATAATATAGACAAAAATATTTTTATGAGGTGTGGGAGGAAAATAATGAATAAGATGGTTAGAGGAAGAAAAAAATGAGCTATGTAAAATAATATATGAATAAAAAAAAAAGTAATTAAGAATTATATGGTAATAAAAATATACAAAATATAAAAGCATATATGACAGCATAGAAACTTATTACTAATGTAGTGCAAAAACAGATACTTTACATATGAGGGAAACAGGGCAAAAATAAATAATTGAATATAACATAGAATGAAAAAAAAATATTTTGTAGAATATAAATATCAAAATATAATAAATTGTACAGGGATAAAAAAATTAAAATAAAGGGAATAAAAAATAAAAATTTTACATTTTTTGTTTGTTTAGGTATTTCTAACAAAAATGAGGAATATAAAAAAAGATTACTGAAATTAATAAATTAAGTTTTATTAAAATGGGATGGAAAAAAAAAGAAATTAATCAGGGTAAGAAACCGGTTTAGGTAATAAAGAGTAAAAAGTAGATGGCTATCAGAATTTTTAAATAGATGGTCTATACAAGAAACACTTGATAGTCTAAAAAGACACTATTTTACATCACATCAACAAACTTAGAAGATATCCAGAAAAAGAGAATGACTACCATAATGCATTTCTGTTCAACTCGTTACCATAGTGGGCACCAATTGCCTTCATTTATTTTAATAACTTTGGCAGTTTCTGGAATATGAAGGGATTTTTCATTTAGCCACATATAATTTAAGATCAATTTCAGGATGAAGAAGGTTGCAAGAATTAGAAAGAAAAAAATTCTAGTGTTAAGATATTGTCAGTCTAGCAAAATTAAAAGATAAAAAAGAAAATGATTTGAAAAGTGGACATACGTATTTCATTGCAATGGCAAAAATGTGGAAAGAATTAAACTAATGCGCTTAAAACAGGAGCACATTTTTTTCCTGCAATAATGCTACCTAGTACAAGATCTAATAATCAGTAGATTCTAGAAAGTTGTTCATCACAATCCCTATGTAATGCCTTCTTATCTAATATTCTCAAACTAGTTTCTAGCTTCAGGCATTCATCAGTAAGGAATCTTCAATCAGGAGATACTGAAAGGGAAATCACTTCTATCATCTATTGATCACTAAAGCTTTTAGTAGTAGCAGTATTGTTGAGAGAAATTTTGCTACTGTTGTAAGATGATCTTGTGATGTTTTAATGGTATAATAACAACCCTGACCAAATGATCAAGATGACTATATTAAAAAAACCAATGACATCAAAATATGATTATTCAAATCTGGTGCATTGTTCATTTTTCTCAAAATTACTTGGTATTTGGATTGAGTGAATTTTTTAAAAAAAAACAACAGTTTAATAGAACTATTGTATTGATTGCCACTTTAATTTAAAACATCATCTAACAAGTATGATTATATTTGTCTTGTCATTACTCTCATATTAATAAAAAAAATCTAAAAAATAAATCCTTTAAATTCCCGTTATTAAAAAATCCTTAGCTTATTCTATTTGCAAATCAATTTGATATTCATCAAATTTTGTATTAGTAAATAAAATCATGGCAGAAGCAAAAAATTAATTAACTTTCATTGATTATTAATAGATCATTAATTTTTTTTTTTTACATATTTTAAAAGCTTTGTGCAATTCGTCCTTGAAAATATATTGGGGCTTTTTAATTATTTCTTTTTATGAATCATATCTTTTTTTATATCATTCATTAAGATTTATTTTCAAATACAGTATCAAAGCATTGTTATTTTATTGGTTATATTTGCCTTTTGTATTCTCTTATTAATACAACAGTCTTCTAATTCTGTACTGCTAGTTTGTAAATGTTCATTTGAATCAATAGATTTCTTTCAAACTTTTTTTTTAAAATACATAAATCTTATACTGTTTTATGTGTAGGACATACCACTATAATTATCATATATTATATCAACTTTATTATTCTTATTTCTATCATTTCTTCCTCATTATTATTAAGTCACAAGTATTACATTTTTTAAATATTGTTATGATAAAGTTTGATTTCTTTGGTTTCTTGAATCTAAACATGTGGACTTCCTCATTAAGCTTAACTTTGCCTCTCTTCCTACAAGCCTTTTCTTGGTGGTTCGATCTCTTTGTGTTGTCAACTTTGTTCTTCTGCTGAAGAAACAATCGCTCTTTTACTTTATATCTGCCCCGCTCTTAAATCGATTAGAGATTTTGTTATTGACAATGTTGCGCTTGACTTTAGAGATGCCTTTTCAGTACATAACACTATTAAACTTGGAATTTATGTTTCTATAAGACTGTCTATTTTCCTTACAATCTCTTTATGGTTGACTAAACATAAGCTTATTTTTGGTCATTCAAAATACTCTATAGATATTCCTACTGCTTCTTCAGCAAGCTAAACTTAGAGATTCTGCTCTGTCGCTTGCATCTCTTCATAATGACACTTGGTCTAAGATTCATATTCCATCTGAATAAACTGTACTTTTATTTATATTCTTTATATAAAAAATATGTCATCTTAATCAAGTTTTTTAAATTTATTGACTGTTCTTGCTTTTCAAGTTGAATTCAATTTTTCATAATTTATTTTAAAACTATTTCCCGCTCAAGTCTTTTGAATGTTCAGGTTTTTACAGTTATATTATATGTATGTACCTATATTATATTCATGCTTTTTTTTTCCTTTTGTATTTTAACTTCTCAACGTACATCTTTGCTTCAGTTGTCTAATAAATCTTACTTTTTTTTAAAAAAAAGTTTAATTATTGAAAGAATCTATTATAAAAATGCGGCTCATTTAAATTTTTACTATTTTTTAAACAATTTAAAACTTTATAAATGAAGTTGTAAAGCAGTGAATAAATATCTTTGAACTACATCCCATAATATGCCATAAATGTGCTGGCAAACTCGTAAGATTATTTGATAGATTCTTCAGTTTTCTGGGGAAACTTCTACTGAATCTACTGCAATAAAAGAACACTTTTGTTAGGATGGGTGTGCAATGGAAATGAATAATAACATCTCTTAAAAATATTTAATAGTCAAAATGAACACGATATTTGTGATTCAGGCATACCCCATATATATTATAAAAACTATTTCAAAAATACTCTTAAAAAATGTAATGACGATAGCTTTCACTGAAAAGATACACATATAAGGAAGAGATCTGATTAAGGAATGGTTTGAAATCTTTCAAAAAAAAAATTTCTACAGAAAAAGTTAAAAAATAGCATCACAAAAATGTCAAATAACAAACTAAGGCAACAAATGTGGTACATGTGAATGTACTAGTAGTAAAGGGATTGATTAGCATAATCGCTGTGAAAATCATCTTTACCTATTATTGTTTTGTTTTGGACCTTCTGGAATTAAAAGGACTATACTTATATAAGAAGGTTGCTAATGTAATTGGCATAATTTATTTTATTAATAAATACATATCTTTAAAATTTAATTCAAATTTGTGTTCGTCTGCATAATGAAGTGATTTCTTTTTTGTTTATAACCTAATGCTAAGTGCACTTTTGGTGAAGTTCACCATAATTAAAACTATGATCAGGGATCAGAGAAAATTTGAGGCCTGGGGCAACTAATATTTTAGAGGCCCTTCAAGATTTAAAATAAGAACATGGAGCAGGGAGAGAAGAAACAAGAGTTTTTACTCAGGACTCTAAAAGCAGTTAGTTATGAGTCACAGAAATGAGCAAGCAGATCAGATCCAGATAGCACTTGGATAGGGTAGGTTCACTCTAGTACTGTTAGCACAGAACTGACTGACAGGGGGCTGAGACTATTAGTTCTGCTGGTCACCAAGTGCTGCAGTCACTTTCATCACGGAGTCATCAAATTGGCACCTCATCCCTAAATTGGCTTACATTTTTGACTAGTATGCCTGCTTGGCAACGTTTTTCTCAAATATTTTTTGGGGGCTTTTAACTGCAAAATTATGACCATTCTATGAGCTGTGACATAAGCTTTGCCTTCTCCTATTTGTTTTAAATATTGAGTCACCAAGTTGAGGCCCCTAATATTGTGAGGCCTGGGGCAGCTGCCCCTCCTATCCCCTCTCTGATTAGCCCTGGCTATGATTATGAACTTCACTGATAGTGCATTTAGCAATATGTTATAAAGAAGAAAGAAACCACATGGAAACACAGACGAACAAACATATGCAAATTTTGAATTTAAAATTTAAATAAACGTGTAAAACTTGCATAATTTTGTCATTCCTGTGGTTATTTTATTATTATTATTATAATTAAATCATCATGATTTAAGTGTGATCAAAAGTATTTTAAAGAAATAAATTAACATTTTTTATGCATTTATATATTTATTTTGCACATTATTCAAAATTTCGTTTCTAAAAGTCAATAGTGATTTCAATTAACAAGATACAGACGTGCTTGAATTATTTTTCCTTCATATGTTTTAAATTTAATTAACATGGAGTGGAATTAATGAAATAGCAAAGCAAAATAACATATCTGAAATTATATTATATCCATTGAATGAATCTATGGAATCGATGTAAAAAAAATGCAAAGAAATTTAACAATTTATTATTTTAACAATAATTTATTATTATTTGTCTGGCTTGAAATTTTTTTTTCATGGATCGCTGGCTTGCTTCTGAAACTGTTTATCCCAGACTGTTTTAACTTAATTATAATATATACATACTTTTACATTTAGAAATTTAATATTAAACAGTCCAAAAATTACAATATTAAATTATATCAATTTGTTTGACAAAATTTCTCAAAGTGAATAATTTTTAAGATTTTTTTTAAAAAAACAAACAAAACAGATTTATTAATCTCAAATAAGAAAATATTATTGTTATACTATAAATAATTGTTCGCTGATCTATAAATAAAAAGAATCAAATTATTTACAAAGTTATGGAAATTGTTTCAACAAGAAAATTAACAATGATATATGTTACAACATAAGTATATGCCAAATCTCCTTTTATAATTAATTCGATCCGATTTTTTTTTTAAAAAAAAATGAATAATTTAACGCACCATGGCATTTTACAATTTTACTTTGAAATGACTGAAGTTTAAAGTCGTTAATCTTGTGTTTAGATTTGTAGAGGTCCCTACTGTCGCATTTTAGGCGCATAGTCTTAAGCCTTAATATATGTTACACATTTTGTCATAAAATGCGTGCATAATGAAAATGTTTTCAAAACAAATGCTTATATTATTTCACTTTAAAGTAGTATTTTATACTAATATTAAGTGACTTTCAATGTTAAATGAATTAGACATTTTTTTTAATTGAAGACTATATCCAATATCAAACATATTTTATTACTTTATTAAAATAGTGTTTTAGTGACTATTAATATTTCATAATTATTTTATCAACATAATTAATTAAATATTTATAAGTAAAATACTAATAATATTGCTATTTTTTTTTTTTTATAGTTGTGTATATTTTTCCTTTTAAAAAAAGAGACAGCTTTGTACTTTAAATATGACTTTATATATAAAATAAATAAAAATGTCAGTATTTTCGAGCACAAATAAATATACAAATTTTGCATTAAATGAATATAATGTAATGAGTATTTCACTAATAATTGCAAATGAGCAATAAAGTAATAATAGCAGTAGGCAGACAGAAGTAGTCACAATAGTGGAGAAGGCATCCAGATAGTGCTTCGCTTATTACAGTATCTCATAAAGTCATTTTATTTGGTAGATAGATTCTTACAATATACCATTAAATAGAGATAGTTCATCTCTTTCAATAAGCCTATTTTCAAAAAAATATTAAATGCTGAACAGCATATAGATTAGCCCATAACACAAATTCTGGGGGGGTGGATACCATTTCTTCATTTCCGGTAAATAATAAATTCATTGTTCTGAAGTTCAAGTTTTAGTTCTTGAATCCCAAACATGACAGGGCACAGATATTTATCCTATTTATTCTTTGGGTGGCAGGAAACAAAAATGCTCTAACATTTCTTGATTAGGTATCACTCCTTATAAACATATCAATTTGTCTCACCCATCACCTATTTTAATGTTTCTCTCTTTGCAGTCCTCATTGAAAATATATAAGGAAGCCTCTTTACCCTAACATAAGATAAATAATTTTCACCATCTTCACTTTTTGTTGATGGAAATGCTATTTTATTTGAGAAACTCCAATCTTTTCTTCCTTAATAAACTGACAAAGATCAACATCAGAAATAAAGCCTTTGCATCTGTTGATATACCTACTACAACATGGAATTTGGTCTCTACCAACACAAGTGTGAATAACATATTAATTAAGCTCCCCATCCTCCCCTGCATACCATAATATAATTGTATTATCTCCTATGCAGGTGAAATTTTTTGTTGATATATTATTATAAAACTATTCTGTTTATTTGTTTTTCAATAAAGCATGTCATTCTTAGATGTTCTTGTGACAAAACTCCCTCATGGCAAAATCAATACTATAATCTACAGAAAAACTTCATCCACGTGAATATACTTAACTAATACATACAGCCATCACAGAAACCCAAAAATTGAAGTTTTATTATCATTATGGTACAAAAAATAGATTTGTTCAGATACGAATAACTTGAAAAAAGGCAACCTTACATAAAAGAAACTCTCCAAAAAAATATGGCTATCAGTAAGAAAATTTTAAGTTGATGACAAAAAAAAAATCAATGACATAAGTTACAGGTGATTAGTCATAATCATCATCATCATCAAACATTATCAATCCACTGCAGGATGAAGGTCTCTCTAAGTTCAATCCATTTTCTCTGATCCTTAGCTTCTCTTTGCCACATCACCCCTGCAAATTTTCTTATTTCATCCATTCATCTCAAATGTGGCCTCTTTCTGGGTCTTTTACAATCTCTTGGAATCCAGTTTAAGAATTCAATTGTCCATATATTATCATCTCTTCTAGAAATATGTCCATCCCAACTCCATTTCAGTCTTTTAATTTTTTCAAAGAGGTCAGTAACAACTCTTTGTTCTCTTAGCCACATATTGCATTTTCAATCTCTTCTTGTTACTCCCAACATGCAGAAGGTGATTAGTATATCAACATATATCAGGGATCACAGATAAATTAAAAGAAAATCTGAAATTAGTATAATATCAAAATACCTTTCCAAAATCAAAATACGAGATGAGGAATCCTAACTTCTATAAAACCCAAACTGGAAATGCAGAAAAAGTGCATTTAAAAAATACCATTTGAATATGGAAGGACATGTATAGATGAAACCAGCTGACATACTGAGAAGTGGTTAAAAGAGCACAAAATAAAAATAAAGATTAAGATAAAAGAACAGATGCATTTAAAATAACAGATAGTGCATGCCCCAATGATATTACGGAAAAGTCAAAAATATTAGACAGAGAGGGAAAGACAAAAAGAAGAAAATTTAGGGAAACCATTGTGACAAATAATCCTACAACGTTAACCTCATATTGTTTGGAAACCACTCACTAAATTAAGAGGATCCTCATAGATAAATCAAATTTCTATTGAGTGTTGCCTTTGATAGAATAACCTAATTGGTTAGAACTTCATCTTAAATGCAGAATTCATGGATTTAAATATCCCAGATTCAATTTCCCATGATAATACTTTCACTAATCAGAGGAGGGGGGGGGCGGGTAACTCCTAAAGAAGATAGAAAAATAATACCACGTGAAACATTGTGTTATATACTAACTGTATATGCTATTATTAAAAATTTAAATAAAGTTTGAATTTTTCTAAAGATATTTAACAATAAAAAATAAATAATTATAAATAATCAAGATTTGCGAAAGAAAAGAAAATGAATATGTAGAATATAATTTTTATATATTGGAATTAAATGAGTTTTTTTTTTTTTTTAAAAGGAAGTATTTAATTAATTAATAATCTTAAAATTATTTTTTTTAAATATATATTTATATAGTTATTGCTTCTCCTTATAAATTTTTCCAAACTTGAAAAACTAAGACAAAACCATCTGCTTTATGAAAATTTCATTTCCTGGAATTCATCTGTTAGTTTATTATGTAAAAAGATAAAGAAAATGTATATATAACCCTTCTAAGTCTATATTATATATTTAAAATATACTTACTTTTTTATGTAAAAACATTTTTATTTATTAATCAAGAGAAAAAAGAATCAGTTACACTATTTATAAAAAAAACAAACAACATCATTTCACAGTTCGATGATGATGAGCACAACAGGATTTCGAAACAAAACTGAATACCATACATTAAAAGCTATCTTGCCAGTTGTAAAAGATGCATAGCCATATTCCTGTTATACAGTAAAAACATTAACGTATACATGACCAATCAACACAGATTATCTTTGGTGTTTGAATTTTAGTTAGCAATAGAAACCCATTTACCAACCAATATAAAACAACTATTTGAATTGGCTATTTGAAAAAATATTACGTGTGCTTGAAAAACTTCATTACTTAGAAAAAAAACATTTATGTTAGATGTGAATTCTAGATCATGGAAGTGCTAGAAAAATATACTAAGAATTGCTCCCCAAGATTTTTATAAACACGAGTTAGTTCTAATAAGTATATTTATCACATGGCTCAGGAGAACAAATATTACTTGAGCTCAAATGTGACAGGTTCTGCATAAACCCAGATGACCAGAATAAATTTTGTTCCTTTACCTGGTGAGAATTAATCCAAATATACTTATAATTGCTAAGAATACTGGATTTCCACCAACCAAGGGAACAAACTGGATTTAAAAGTGGTTTTAGTACAGTAGATCATATCCAGGTGTAGAAGTTATAAAAAGGAGAAATGCATATGAGTTGCCATTGTGCTTTGGATTTGTAGATTATGAAAAAACATTTGATTCTATAAACATTTCTTCAGTGATTAAAGCATTGGATCATCAAGGTATAGATCCTGGAAATTGTCATATTTTGAATAATATTTATAAAAATGCAACAGCAACAATTAGATTACATAATGATACTAGGAAAGTCAACATTGAGAAGGGTGTAAGACAGGGTGACTCCATAACTCCAAAACTTTTTATAGCAATGCTGCAAGAAGTGTTTTGTGGATTAAAATGGGAAGCTAAAGAAGTGAAAATAAATGGAGATTATTTAAGTCACTCAGATTTTGCAGATGATGTAATTGTTTTTGCAAATAATGCTTTAGAGTTGCAGGAAATGTTGCAGGAGTTATCAGATGAAAGTAAAAAAGTAGGACTAAAGATAAATGTTAGAAAGACTAAAGTAATGTTGGTAGTCATCGAATAGCTACCATATCCCACTCGATGGTGCAGTTTTCACGCTTAAATTATAAAATATGATCATTGCCGGGCTGTTAATTATAATCATTTTGATGTGTTTTTTGTAATGCGAAAATAAAAACAAAAGAAAATAGTCTTTTTTAAATATTATTTAATTTTAAATATTATTTTTTATTAATGTATACAAATTAAATGATAATAATAAATGTAAAATAAAATAAACAAATTACAATTTGATTTGTCTTTTTTAGTTTGCTTTTTATTAGAAAAATCAATTTTCTATCGGAGATTTTTTTACTGGGGTTACAGCTTTTTTTTTGTTGTTGTTTAAAAACTCATAATCGGATAAAAAGTAAAATTTCTTACTCTTCCTTTTACATTTTATTTCTACAGAGAAACAGATATTATTGTGTTATCGCTATTTTTTTTACTTTTTTAGTCTTTGTTTTAAATTTTTTTTTTTTTTTTTACAGACAAACAGATATTACCGCTATTTTTTATTTCAAATAGAATGACAACTAAAAGTAAAAGTTGTTACGGTTAGGTTTAGGATTAGTTTTAGGGTTAGCTTTAGGGTTAGGTTTAGGGTTAGTGTTCTGTTGTTTGTAATGCTAAAATAAAAAATATCAAAATCGTATTTTTGTAAATATTTTTTTTTTTACTAACATCTATAAAATAAATGATAACAATAAATGTAAACTATATTCAACAAAGTATAACAGTAGTCAGAGAAAAAAAAGAAACTAAAACTTTTTTAAACAACGACAAATATATATATATAAAATGTTTATAATATATGCTTTTTATGACATTTAAAAAAAACAGTGTACAATTGTATTTTTCTTACTGGATATTTTTGTGTTAATGCTCTTTTTTATTTCAAAAATATACACATGGTACAATCTTAAAATGTCTCGTGGAATGTTACGAACAGTGCATTACTTGACGCGTTACCTAATTCCAATTCATTTTATACATATATCTCGTCAACATTTACTATTTAAAACTTCAATACACTATGATGTAAAAAGTCTGTTAATTATTACTTTACAAAATCTGAACATTTCAATACTTAAAAATAAAAACAAATCCAATGAAAATAACATTTCCATCCAATTAAAAAAAACACACCCTCTTCCCAAGCCGTAACCATTTTATAAACTGTGCGAATTCGGAAAATGTATTTGCTGCAAGGCGACATACATGCTGTACTGTGACATGACATAGCGTCCTGCAATCTGTAGCATAACAAAAAAGTTGTATTATAGACAATGCGGGTTTGAACATGTCGGCCGCGGAAACGGTATTTTTATGTGTTTTAGCGTGAAAACGGCGCCATCCAGTGGGATATGGTGACTCATCGACGACAAACATAATGTTTAATGGATTTTCTCAAAATATAAAAATAAAGATTATGATGATTTAGAAGAAGTTAACAAATAGCTACCAATACCTTGGTCAGATTATTAATACAGATGGAAACACAATGGATGAAATTAATCATAGAATTAAACTTGATTGAAGTGCTTTTGGTAGAAAAAAATTGATACTAAAAGGAAATATGCCTATGTGCTTGAAAAGGAAGGTTTTTAATAAATGTATTTTACCAGTTCTTAATTATGGATCTGAGATTTGTACTGGAAATGTATTGCAAGATAAATTTGAAGACAAATATAAAAATCGCGATTAATTAAAGATCATGTCATTCAGAAAATGTGACATTCAGTAAACCAGTCATTCATAACCAATTAATTCCTGATAATGACCCACTTGCCCTTGAATTATCTTTAAAAATGCTAATTATAACTATAATTAAGAAAAAAAATATCGAGTAATTAATTAATCAACTTGCCTTTCACAATCATTATTTCAAAATTAATTTCCAAAATAAAAATAAAATCATATTTAGCTTGATCGATACATTTGGTAGAGTTAAATGAGAAATATTAAACATTTTACTTTTGTCGGAAAATATGTAAAAGCAATATAAAATATTTTATGTTCAACTATATTAATAAAAAAAAAGAATTTATTTTGGAACTCTCCTACTTCCCCCTCTCTAAAAAGTGGGTCACACAAACCTACTCATTTAAAATTTGCGATGATTTTGATATTGTTCAAGAGATATCGAAAACATGCACAGCTTTTGATATTAAACATATAATAATTCCATTTTACTTCCCATTTCGTATAAAAATTCCATTTTAAGCTTTTCTTAGTTCCCGTTTCTGAAGCATTTAACCTGAATTGCAATCGCATAAGAAAAGTCAAATAGGACAATTGAATTTCAAAATCTTTTTTTTTCCTTTTAATGTGTCAAAGCGTCGGCCGGGAAGCGAATCCCGGGACGACTGCTTGTAAGCCAGCTGTGCTAACCACTCGGCCACCAACGCTTGATGAAATTTTTTTTTTATGATTACTTTATTTAAGTATTATGCAAATTATTTTATACATAATTAAAAAGATATTTATATAAAAATATCATTCCAATTATTGGTGTTTTAATTTTTAATGACTAATAAAAATTCTTTAATACAATAAGATCACTCCATAAGGATTAGTATTTGGATCAATCAGGTACTGGTAAAGATGTTTGGAGCATAAATATAGTTGTTAATTTAAATACAAGGTTCTTTTATTTTTACTTATGAATCTGGGATTTAGACTCGAAGTAAACGAACAATACACAGATTTCAGACTACTTAACAAATGTGAAGATTATGTATACACCTGGGTCTCTTTTTACGCGGATTTATTTAACGCGATTTTGAAGTTATGCGATTCACGTTTCTCCAGAAATCGAACTTCGATAATGCGCTATTACTTTAAATAATAAATTTCACGCACTTACATCATATTGAAAGTAATAGCACATTATTGGAATTTGATTTTCATCTTAGTAATTTCAATATTTTCAGTGCTTTATAATAATAAGATTTTATGCAATAATGAAATTAAAATCATGATTTCCACATTTTATGTATACACACATTAAATTTTACAAGATTATAATGTAAATTTGTTCAAACATTGTGTGTGTTAATTTTGCATTTTAAATCACATTCTGTTTTTGTTTTTTAAAAAAGAACATAATCAATTATTAATCATTTAGTGTCCGCAAGTTTATTTTTAAAAGGTAAGTGGGTACAATTAAAATTGAAAATTAAAAAATTAAAGACGAAAATAAGAATTTAATTTTTAGTTGTTAGATTAATTACTAATTACGTTGTCACCAAAAAACCATTAACACAACATGAGAGAGACGTTGGCACTAGTTGTATTTCCTCTTGTGAAGAATCTGATTTTTTACCGGTTTGCAAATGAACCTGTTTATCAGCAAATATCGATAATAATTAAAACGTGAATAAAAAATGTAAATTACTGTAAATTACGCATAAAAATGTATTGTTTTGAATAAAATTAAATATTATAGTTTAAAAAAAAGTTTGTCTTGTATCAATTTTTTTCAAATTTGAAATTTTTTATTAGTCATATTTTATTTCCTTTTTTTTTTTTTTTTTGCGCAAATTTTAAAGTAATTTTATGTTGGTGCTTTCGCGATTTTTGAAAAATCACAGTCCGTATCCCCCCTTTTTCAAGGTAAGTTACGTCTATTTTTGCACGATTTCATTTGCGCGTGTTTTCTGAGTAACCTACCTATCGCGTAAAACGAGACCCAGGTGTATAGGGAAAAAAAAAAGAAGAGATTGAAAATTAAATACTTGGTTGAGAGATCAAACAGATATTACTGACATCATTGCAACAATTAAGAGACAAATTCTAGAAGATAATAGGTGGATAGTGAAAGTCTTGAATAGAGGACACCACGAGACTGCAAAGGGTCCAGAAAGAAACAATGTGATAGACAATAAATGAAGATGAGAAGCCATGGGTTAGTGAAATTGAAATAAGCTTGTAGAATCATTCTGCACTGAGATGACTGAAAAGATGATGACTTGCTTGCTATAGTATTTCCATCAAATTTAGTTTAATTGTTAAATGTTGTTATAAATTTTAAACGTTATTCATACTTTTCCAAGTATATTTAACTGTTATTAAAATAATATGAGTGATATTATTCTCTCTTCTTCTGGTAAATAGTGATATAATAGCACACAAATCAAACCAGTGCTTCTTATATTCATGAATACTGAATTTGCTGTGACACTCTAGCCAATTAGATTATTCTGTAAAAAGCAATAGTCAATACAAATTTTATGATGGTCCTAATTTCTCTAAGTTTTCTTTTCAAGTGCAAGATCAACTGATTTCTGAATCTTATGGATTATCAGGCTAAATTGATGTATGGGATTATTTGCCATGTCAAGCGTTCAACTTTCCTCTTTTTTTTTTGTTTTACTTTTTCCTCTCTGCCATATATTTTTGGGTTTTTTCCAATTGAAAACATTTGTCAATCCATTACAGACTACTACTTTAAATATATGTTTCTTCATCTCTGAAGATTATTCTGTGTCCTTTTAATTGTTTTTCAATTGAGCAACTATTCTACATATATAAGTACTTCCACACTCACATGATATTTCACAGATAGTTTTTGTTTTTGAGCTATTCACATTTGTTTCGTAGAGGTTAAGATTTCTTGTAGTGTGCCATGGTTTGGATTACTGTTCTGATATTTATATTGATGATAGTTTTTTTTTTTTTAGTTTGTAGTTGTCTCTACAACATATTGGAATTTATAAATCTTTTAGAAAGCACTCTTTGACTTCAAGATCTGATGAAAAGGTATAAAACTAATTAAATGCACTGAACCAGCTTTCAGCAAAACACTGCTAGAATCATAGTGCTGAGTACAGTTCTCCAGTACAGGTGTGTCTATATAATTGATATGTAAGATGTAAATGAGACAACAGTATGCAAATAGGGCAATTAGATATTCCACTTTTTGGACAATGGAATACATGAATGCTTTTTGTTGATAGAATGTAGATCCTGTGCAATTGTCCACACCTTTCTGCATTTTCTTTTCTTATAGTCCCTTTTAGAGTAAATTGTTCTAACCCTGGATCAATGAAACATGACTTGTCACATATTCATGATCAAGAAAGATCAATATGTATTCAATCTTTTGTTTTGCTCTATTATTATTTGTTTTTTTTTTTCTTTTCATGTGGAAGGATATGTATTAATAAAGAAACTGCTTTATCAATAAGCTGAACACAATAGTTACAAAATTGAGGGTCTTTTTAAAAGCTTTCTTCAGATCAGAATCACTCTAGCTGTTCATTTCACCCAGTTTACTACTATATTATAATGCTAATAGGTGTTTATTAAATATGTTAGACAACAAAAATTTTCATTCTAGTTTTTAAACTTATACTGAAATCCTAAGACTGTTTTGAACCTAAAAATGTCTCAAGTTTTATATAGTAATAGGTCAAATCCTAAGTTGTGGATATAGGATGAGATGTGCTATTACTAAGCCATGAATACATGCATTAGTAAAAAATGGAGTTGGAGAGATGGAGAACTAGTGTGGAGAGTGAAGAGAGTTTAACTGTATGTAGAAATAAACAGAATATTGAGTGTGAGTTAATTTATGATAATAGCAAGGAAAGTAGTTTACTGTTTAAGGCTCTAACAAGACCATTAGTAATAAGAGAATACACCTGGGTCTCATTTTACATGATAGATAGGTTCCTCAAAAAACACGTGCAAATGAAGTCGTGCAAAAATAGACGTAACTTACATTGAAAAAGGGGGGATGCGGTCTATGATTTTTCAAAATTCGCATAAAAGCAAAGCACCAACGTAAAATTACTTTAAAATTCGCGCAAAAAAAAAAAAAAAAAAAATAAAATGACTAATAAAAAATTTCAAATTTAAAAAAAATTGATACAAGACAAACTTTTTTTAACTATAATATTTAATTTTATTCAAAATAATATATTTTTATGCATAATTTACAGTACAGTAATTTACATTTTTTTATACACGTTTTAATTATTATTGCTATTTGCAGAAAAATGTTCGTTCGCAAACTGATAAAAAATCAGATTCTCAAAAGAGGAAATACAACTAGCGCCAATTCACTCTCATGTTGTGTTAATGGTTTTCTGTTGACAATGTAATTAGTAATTAATCTTTGAGATGATGATTTTATTAATTGTTTATGAACTTAGACTTATGATAATAAAAAGACATTTATTCACCACTTCTGGGAAAAATTTAATTAAAACTAACAACTAAAAATTAAATTCTTATTTTTGTCTTTAATTTTTTAATTTTCAATTCCATTTAAAAATCAAATTTTGTTTTACATCACATTAATTTCAAGTCACCGTAAGTAATTTTTAAATTGTTAATTACAATTAAAAATCAGATTTTAATTGTCAAATTTAATTGTGCCCACTGCTATTACTCACCTTTTAAAAATAAACTTGCAGACACTAAATGATTAATAATTGATTACTTCTTTTTTGAAAAGCAAAAACAGAATGTGATTTAAAATGCAAAATTAACATGCACAATGTTTGAACAAATTTACATTATAATCTTGTAAAATTTAATGTGTGTATACATAAAATGTGGAAATCATGATTTTAATTTCATTATTGCATAAAATCTTACAATTATAAAGCACTGAAAATATTGAAATTACTAAGATGAAAGTTGAATTTCAATAATGTACTATTACTTTCAATATGACGTAAGTGCGCAAAATTTATTATTTAAAGTAATAGCACATTATTGGAATTCGACTTCTGGTGAAACATGAATCGCGTAACTTCAAAATCATGTTAAATAAGTCCACATAAAAAGAGACCCAGGTGTATACACAGAAAAGGAGAAATGTGGGTGATTTAGTCTGCAAGTTATGTAAGGAGGCATGAAAATATTAGGCATCTGTTAATTGAATATAAATATTTGAAATACAGGCATTCTTCACATACCCGAAGCCTGATTGTAAAAAAAAAAGATTTGAACTCAAGACTTTCAAGCACCCTTCAACTATCCATGCTATCTCATACCCCTGATACACCTGTCCACATACAGTATTTCATGCTAAACCAGCACTCATCAGTTGGTCAAGATTATCATCTCCCACTCATATATATAGTATAATCAGTGCTCTGTTTATATTAAGATAGCACATCCTCATACTTTAATGGATAGGCTTTAATCCACTCCAACTTCCAACTCTTCAGCCATCCATACCATTGAAAATCTGATAATGGAAAGCCCAAATCCCATGCTAATGCAAACATTATTGCCATGCCCATGTTGACCTCACATCATTCTGACCCCTCATGTATAGGACCTAATTCGTTTAAATACATAGAAGAGGGATAGACTGGATGCAGGTCTAATGTGTAAATATTTGAAATACAGCTACTCTTCAAATACTTGGAGCCTAATTGCAAATATAAGGGATTTGAACTGATTTTCAAGTACCCTTCAACTATCCATACTATCTCAAACCACATACATGTAGAAAAGATAAATAATCACCAATATAGGTATTTTATGTTAAACCAGCACTCATCAGTTGGTCCAGATTATCGTCTCCCAAACATATATATATATAATCAGTGCTCAGTTTATCCTCATACTTTAATGGACATGCTTCAATCCACTCCAATCTCCAACTCTTCAGCCATCCATACCATTGAAAATCTGATGATGAAAAGGTCAACATGGGCATGACAATAATATTGGCATTAGCATAGGATTTGGGTTTTCTATAATCAGATTTTCAATGGTATGGATGGCTGAAGAGTTGGAGGTTGGAGTGGATTGAAGCCTGTCCATTAAAGTATGAGGATTTGCTATCTTAATATAAATTTGAGCACTGATTTCATACATATGTTGGAGATAATAAACTGGACCAACCGATGAGTGCTGATTTAGCATGAAATACATATATTAAACAAAGGCAAAACTCTTTTCTCCATACAGTAGTGCCACCCTGTGCTAACCAGAGTAATCAATAGATGCCAGAAGGGCCTGTGCATAAAATCCCTATCTAGTACCTACTCATCCAATATCCCCAGACTAGTTTCTGGCTTGTGGCCATCATCAGTGAAGAGCCCTGGATCTGAGAGCACTGCACCTAGATCTTAGCATCTAATGCAACCCTCCAGCAGCCACCTTTTAACTCTACTTTACTACAAAACTATGAGAATGAAATTGAAAACACAAAAAATATTTTCAATCTAAGCTCAATAGCTTATATAGTCATATGGGTCTGAACTCAATTCAGCACCCATACATTTTGGTGTCTTTGGCTCTTAAACAACCATAGCCACCACTATCCTATTAGGCAGGATTGGTGTTAAACCACTAAACATCACATGATCACCATCTCATACTAGCACATAATTGTTGTAAACAAAGGCAAAACTCTTTTCTCCATACTACTGTATGGATAAAAGAGTGTTGCCTTTGTTTACAACAATTATGTGCTAGTATGAGATGGTGATCATGTGAAATACATATATTGGTGATTATTTATCTCTTCTGCAGATATGTGGTCATGTGTATCAGTGATATGAAATAGTATGGATAGTTGAAGGGTGCTTGAAAGTCTGAGTTCAAATCTTTTATATTTGTAATTGAATATACAAACAGAAAGGGTACAAATAATGAAATATTGGGGAGTATAATTATAAACAAAGTGATTATGCAGAGTGAAAAGAGGATTTAGATATAAAGGCTATTAGAGTGGATAAAAATAATGTGGAAATGGAATGGAGCAGTATAGAGAAGACTATGAGAAAAACATAGGGCGAGGAATGGAAAGGGAAGAGTAGGTGGTTAACAGGTTTCTATGGACATAGTGGCTGAAAGATTCCTGACTCTAGGTTAAGTACCATATACAGATAACAATATATACATAAGACATTTAAAATAATATCAGAAAAATCAATAATTA
The DNA here is from genome assembly GCA_028023455.1 of Epiperipatus broadwayi. Lineage (NCBI taxonomy): Eukaryota > Metazoa > Onychophora > Udeonychophora > Euonychophora > Peripatidae > Epiperipatus > Epiperipatus broadwayi. The sequence goes on along the minus strand of JAQFVV010012508.1, from coordinate 3,945,237 downwards.
CTTATTATTAATGATGATTTTCTAGATTGAAAAATAAAATGCCATCAAGTTCTTAACTAGTAAGTACTCCATTACTTAAACAAAAGTTGTCCTTTTTATTGCACTATTAAATCAAACAGACAAAGACTAACTGACTCTTAGAAAGATCTTTTTTAGAAGTAAACTGACTATTCTTCAGACTAAAAACCATAAACGTTTTAACAGTTATAATAAATGTAAAAAAAGGGAGTGTATAAATTCTTAAAAAAGATTTTGACAAATTGCTAAGAAGGCTAGCATTAGTTAAATCTAACTACAAAGAGCTCTAACAATCACCTGACTATAAAAATACATTAATATAATAAAAAATATTCATCTTTCTGTTATTTCATAAGATACATATTTAAACACCCAACGTTCAAGCTCCTTTCAGCTGTCCAATCTATTTCATACAACTGATACACCTGTCCACACACATGTGAGAAAGATAAATGATCTTCAATACACATATTTCATGCTGAACCAGCACTCACGTGGGTGTGATCATGTGTATCGGTTATAAGATAGAGAGGATAGCCAAAAGGAGCTTGAAAGTCTGTGTTCAAATTCCTCAAATTACATTTAAACTCCAAGTACATAAATTAAGCTTGTATTTCAAATATTAAAGATGTATATTTCTAAATTTCACGCACTTTACATAATCCTAGCATATTTAAAACAATATCATATATAACTATTGTTAATGCAAAAGTAAACTATATAAAATATCCAGTTGTTTAAAGATAAGATTATGATCATAGTATTTAAATCCAACAGAATATGCAAAATAATGCTAATATTTTACTATTAATAACTAACTTTCTATTGACCAAAAATAAACCCAAAATGCAATAAAAAATTCTCTGGCAATCAAATGTAATAATCAAAATTGCATACCGTACTCAATTTCAACTGGCATTAAGAATATTTGACATTTTGAGAAATACAAATTGAATGCTGACATAAGTGAAAATTCACATTTATTAGTAAAAAAATTATCAATATTAAAAATATTTGCCCATATTTTTTGATTAATCTAAATTTTTTGTTAATTTTTTTAATAAACTACGCTTTTTTTGTCAAGCGTTGTTAGCCAAGAGATCATCGCAGCCGCCTTGCAAGCAAATAGTTGGTTGCAGACAGTTGTGGGTTCGCCTCCCGGCCGATGCTATGACATATGAAAAAAAAAAAAAACTACGCATTTTTTAAAAAAAAATGAATCTTAAATTTTATATTGAGTAAATTATAAAATTTTAAATTAAACATGGCTTAATTTAAGAGAGTAAATCACCCTTTATACCAGACTATGATTTTAAAGCACTTGAAATGTTAAGCAAAGGATCAAGAATAGAATAAGTAAATTATAACTGCAATTTAATTTTTGACTATTTGTTTTGAAAATTACATTTGTATTAATTAATAATAATCTCTAGACTAATGAATGATTAATAAAATTATTAATATTTGCATTGTTGATATATATATAATATTTAGAACCATTTAATTTATTTGTAGTTAAATATATATTAAAATTAGAAATATTTGTCTAGGCCTTATATTTGCATGCAAATATAACCAAAATCTGAAGAGGTCATTTGATAATTTTTTAACAATTAAAAAAAAACAACTAATCTCACTAATTTTTTAATATTAATTTTACCATTTTTATAAATTAAAAACAAATTTTGGTTGTTTTCTCATCCCTGGTGTTCGCCTCGAGATGTCGCTATTTCTAGGTCAATTCCTAGAAATATACAGTTTCACCGGCATTCACCCACCAAAAGAGGAAATTTTCTACGTTAAAACACACAAAAAAGAGTCCTCACGTTATGTTGAATGGCGACAGAAGCCAACACAAAGAGACTTCTTTCTATGATAAAACACAGAAAGAGTTCCCGATGGCTGCCAGTTATGGCTTTTTTTCCTATGCTAAAAGCAAAGAGAAATGCCTTTATGCCGGTAGTTGATTTTGTTATTCATTTTCTTGTAATAGTCGAATATCTATCTTCTCTGTAGTTTCATGTGAGAGTGTGTGTATTTGATCCAGTCGTAGTTTTTAAAAATTTGATTAGACATATTTTTTATTTAATGTGCTGTAACTTACTTTAGTGTTGTAAGTTTATTAATAATGATGTAAAGCTTCCATGAGGAATGTGTAACTCTCAAAAAGTTATTTGAAAGGGTACACGTCAATCATGCGACAAATAATGTTCTCGTGAAAATTTGTTCAATAACAAGTAAGATGGCCACCACCACCTTTAACACGGAGTATTTGAAGCTGTGGCAATTGCCATCAACTGAAGCCAGTGCTGTGGCATATTTGCAAAATAAAAATATCCAGTTGAAACAGAAAAAGTGTCTTTGTGGTGAGGAAATGCGAATTCATGCTAATAAAGATCTGTTATGTCCACCAGTTATAATACTCGCTGGCAAACAATCTATGCAATAAGCCAACCTTGCCCTGCCTATATATGCATACAATAATCATAATCCCTGAGACTAACACCGGTAGAATAAGAAAAGCAGATTTAATTACAATACACTAATATATACATATTTACACGAATACATTAACCCTTCAACCGGTGATTATATCATTCGCCGCAGGAGGTAAAACTCAAAGCTTTTAATTGGCCAATTCACAAACTGATGTATCAATTTTTCAAAAGATATTGACCGTTTATTAAATATATTCACTTTAGTTTCGTTTGTAAAAAGTATATTACTAATTTGTCAGATTATGAAAATGAACGAAAGTTTGTTCAAAAATAAATTTTGATTTATAATTTAAAAAATTTTTGATTACGGCTGAAATGAAAAGAAACATCAATGATCAATTCTATGTTATGATTTCTACTTCCCACTTTGCAATAAATAAATAATTCTTGCTAAAATCTTAACTATTTTTGTAAAATAATATTTATTTTTAGCATATTATATGAAAATAATTTGTATTTCATCAAAAAATACTTTTAAATGCTCTAAAACATTAGTTTATCATTTTCAAAATAAAACAAAAACCGTTCATAACTCTTTACTTTTTGGCAGCCATATAAAAATTTTAACAGCCAATAAGATTCAAGAAAAGATGGTGAGAAGGCGATGCTTTTCCATTTTCTTTTGTTTACAAAATTTCAACAGCCAATAAGATTCAAGAAAAGATGGTGAGAAGGCGGTGCTTTTGTTTTGTTTGACATAAATGGTCCTTTTATTGATTTTTTACTTGTAAAATAATTCAATAGATGGCAGCATCTTATAAAACTTTTTTCTTCTAAAAAATGACATCAAAACCGTAAACGTAGTACAAAAACTAAGCGATTTACAGTGATGTCAAGTTTCCTCGTTTAAAAAAGCGCCGATCAGGTGAAAGATTAAAACAATCATTATACATTTAGATCAACAAACCCGAAGGTATACCAAAATAAGAATATAAGATCTATGCAACCTACTTTATAGTCCCTATATGCTGACTCTTGAACATTCAGAGGCTAGCAGTCCGCTCTGGGGCTACCATGCTAAATAAGTGACGTCCAGCACCTTTTACAGTTCATCTGCATCAGTAGAACTCCCAGTTTGTAAGTGGCCGATGCTTTACACTTGCACTCATTTTACCAGTTCTGATTTTTCTGGATTTGATTGGTCAAATCTTGTCCATCCATCCTGGTCGGATCAATCCCTCCCAGTTTACTTGCAGAAGCAGATTTAGACTTACGTTTTACTTTGATTGATTATCCCTTTTGCAGCCTGATTACTTTTTAAATTATTCATCTTGTTTATCTGCAAAGTTCCTTCATTAATTAACCTTCCTATCTAAAAAGATTTTTTTTTTCTGTTTTACAAAATAACACAGCTATTAAAGTCTAAGATGATTTTAAATTAATGAAGTATTTTTATTCTTCACGTATATATATATATAACTTGCGTATGTATATGCGACAAATTATACACGTATATACGATTAAATATTAAATCTCCATTTACAACATTTACTCTTATTATTTTGTGTGCATTTTAATTATACACCTACATAACAATACTTCCCCCAAGTTCAAATATTATTTGTTAGTCTTCGAACTTAACATAGAATCATTTAAATATTTGGGAGGGTTTATTTTCCTTTTTAGTTGTTGCCTTGAATTATTTTCCATTTGTAGTTATGTATGTGTATTATTAAAACACACACAAAATAATAATAGTAAATGTTGTATAAATTACATTACTTTTTATAGATTTATAATTACTTATTGCTTTTTAATAAAATTATTTATTTACTCTTGAAAAAAATACCGTAACTAAAAAAGACACACATAAAATTAAAAAAAAAATTAGAAAAACACCATAACTTTAAAGACATACACACAAACTAAAAAAAGATTAATAAACATTTACAAAAATGAAAGACTAACATCATATAGTATTAGTTACTACAACATTTTATTAGAAATCTAAATCAGATCTTTTTATATAAAATCAATCACACTTCCGGCCGGAATCGTTATATGTATATGTTTTTGATTAGCATCAATGCCATCACGCGGCAAACACCAGGGATGAGAAAATTACCCAAATTTTTAACAATTAAAAAAGAATTATTAATAAATTATAATGATAGTAAATAAAATTATGCTAACAATTGAGAAAGATAGGCTGATTAAAAACTTTATTAGGCAGGATTTAAACATTAATTTTTCATTATTACAGAAGTTGATTTATTTATTTAATACATAAATTATAATATAAAACAAAAATGTATCTTCAAATAAGTTAATGTAAAACATAATGTTCACAATCATATATGTAATTGTTTATAATCACATGAATGAAAACTTCATGTATATAGTTTAATAAAAATATTTTTATTAAAATTAACATGATTTTTGGAAATGGATAGATAAAGAATTTATATAATGAATACATTTATATAATTTTAAAAAGAGAAGATTATCAAAAAGATGCATTGTGGTTGCACTAAAATATTAATTAATTTCTAATTTTAATTTTTTCTATAAAACTATTTCATTTAATTGCTACCATATTGTCAGCCATGTTTTTGGTCAAACTCACATAACAGGAAAAAATAAAGCACACTATAATTACCCTTATTAAATTCTTATTGTTAGATTGGAAGCTGAACTCCGATACTGCACTATTACTTTAAATATTATAAATCTCCTTGCACTCACACATCAGTAAGAGTTTAAAAAACTTAAGTGAATCATTAAGTTTAGCGTGCATTTCTATAAATACACAAACTTTCACTGACCATGCTAAATCAGGGCTTGAGTCTATTGTGTGTTTGATATTATAATCAAATTTTGAATTGTGCAAATCTATTTAACCTATCGCATGAGAAAGACAGTGTCTCATTTTAAACCACCCATGATTAATTTTTATTAAATTTTCCATGTTCACATTGTAAGTCCAAGAAAAATCTCTTTAGGAATTGCTTGGTTACTGGTGAAAATTTGGAGAAATTGTTATACTTCAAATTCTCCCACACATAAAAGAATCTGACTCTAGCTTGCTGCGTGTGGCAATACATATAGTGAGTTTTGCCTATTTTAACAAGTTATACACAAGCATAAGAAGTGGTGGTCATGTGATGTTTATTGGCTTCATTTAAAACTCATATTATTAAGTGAGAAATGATCAATTTTTTAAGCTTAATGTGTATCAGCAAAATAAAATTTATACAAATATATCTAAAGATATCATATATTTGTAATAAATTAATTCTACTATTGAACATTTTCTAATTCTTTTAAAATATTGACAGATCTATTTCCAATGAATATTTATCTGCCAGTGTCAATAAATCTTAAATTTCTAACCAACTGTTAACCATTATTTCCAACAATAAAGCACTTAATTCTTTACTTTTTCCTATATATTGAGCTCAATTTGATTATCAATTATAATGAGAATGAGTATTCAGATGGTAGTAAAAGCCAGAAACCAGACAGGAAATAGAAATTTAATCTAATAATTAATAAAGCAAGTCATATATAATGTGACATTACTTTTATAAGCTTGTAGTTACAAAAATGCAATACAGAGAGCGTACCAATAGCTCAAACAAGCTCTTAAATAATAAGTGCAGTATGAGAAAATATTTAAAATCTCTATCCAGAACACTCTCATCTCCAGACCAACTGGTTTCGAGCTTATGGCTCACATCAGTGGAGAGCTAGAATATTCGGACACTAGATCTAAAATATAAACTCAAAACCCAGCACTTACTTCAAACGTATATTTAAGTAGAAACTCTGAAATTTTCAGACATGAAAATGTCTTTAAATCCAGCTATCTAACTTAAATAGCTTATTAATTAAGAGCTTGTTTGAGCTATTGGTACGCTCTCTGTATTGCATTTTTGTATTAAATTTAATCTATTACCATCTGGCAATTTTCAATTATTCAATCTTACTATAGATGGCATTAAAGTGAAAAGTTTAAATAAATGTTTGATATTTTTTAATTAATTCGAAATTATTGCTATATGTTATCTATTTGTGATATTATATGTCTGTCTTCAGGTATACTTTACCATACAAATTAGCAACTAGACATATGAAATAAAATACTTTATAAATACAAAAATTTAACACACTCTTGGATTATTTAGTTCATATCAGATGTGATCCTTGATTGATAAAATAAACCCTAATAATGACAAATAGAGCTCATATCATTTTTCAGATCTTCATTTTTTCCCCTGTGGAAAATAATAATAAATAAAATATATTCACTGGCTTTCCTACCCAAAGGAAAATTCATATTTCTGCTACAATGCAATCACAATGTTCCAGATACTAAAATATTCCAAAATCTAATATGTAAAAGGAGTAAATGATCATAATAAACTGATTACAATTTTATGGCAATTGCCTCATCTTCAAAACAATAAATAATTCTTAAAACAGAGGCAAAACTCTCAATACAGTAGCGCCACTCAGTGCAAGCCAGAGTAATCAATGGATGCAGGAAGGTTTGTGCAGAAAATCCCTATCTATGTTTACTCATCCAATATCCCCAGACCAGTTTCTAGCTCGTGGCTTTCATCAGTGAGGAGTTTTGGATTTGAGAGCACTGCTCTTAAATCTTTATGTCATGTGACGTTTAGTGGTTTAATAAATAATTCTAAGAGATATTGTCCTTTAAGATATAACGAGACTTGTGCTAACATGATAAAATACGCAAATAGATTCTTCATTCAAGATAAGATTATCTATTATTTTAAGATAAAATATCATTCTCAATTCAATTGCCCATTATAATTACAACACTAACACGTGACCTTTCTGGCATATGATAGAGATAACTCTTATTGTCCACTCATTTAGTTAAATGCAAAGTTATGCTATTACTTTATACGTATTGCCCATATATATGTTTAAATTTTGGTTTAAGCTTAAATTGAGCATAACACTGTTTTCAGATGTATTCATTTTGAACCTATTTATTCAGAAAATAATTAAGTCCGTGTAGACTTAAATATTATGCAAAATACAGTATTGAATATTTTAAATCATTTATTTTAAATGCTAAATGTAAAAATAAATATCCATTTACAATTTTTTTTTTTCTGATAGAATTTTTTTAAACAATTGATATTTCATCTTCACATTTGTTAAAAGAGCAACAGTTTTTAAATGATAATGGATAATATTCTTTAATTTTTAAATTAATAACTATAAATTATATCAATATGGTATTTCTTCTACGTCAGGGATCAAATAAACTTTCCGAAATTAAATTTAAGATAAAATCTGTTTGTATGCGTATACTCCTTATATACTACAAAAAACTAACAAAACAAAGAAAGTCCCCAAAGCCATTAATCTTGCATGAAAATAACTTCTTAACTTAATAAAAATAAAGTAAATTTGGAAAAGAATAATTCTATACATCTCATATTTTTATTTGGAATGGCAATTATATATTTTAGCAAGACATATTGCGAATAAATTATTTATTAAGATAAGACAACAATTTTTATTAATCATTAACTGAGGTTTAAAGTGTATATCAGTGCTAGAGGCAATCTCTAGTTTACTAAATGATTAGTAATAATCATTATTGTATTTATCTGAGATGGATGGTGACAAAGAGTTTGACAATGGTAAATAAAAATGTAACAATTTTTATGGAAAATTCAAAGGAACATTTTACACCTTTACAGACGCTTTTTTTTTTTTTCCATATATCATAGCATCGGCCGGGACGAGAACCCACAACCGTCTGCAACCAACTAGTTGCTTGCATGGCAGCTGCGATACGTCTCGGCTAACAACGCAAGACTACAGACTCTTTTTTAAAGAGTAACAATGTAATAACTGAAACACAGGCTTATTATACACCTGTGTCTATATATGTAATATGGGGTACATGAGCACAGACTTTCAGATGACCCATCATTCTCCACTCTATCTAATAACACTGATACACTCAATAACATATATGCCGAAAAGATAAATAATCATCAATACACGTATTTCATGCTAAACCAGCAATCATCAGTTGGTCCAGATCATCATCTCCCACACATATATACTATAAGTGCTCAGATATAAATTAAGATAGACAACCTTCATACTTTAATGGACAGGCTCCAATCTACTCCACACTCCAACTCTTCAACCGTCCATCCAATTGAAAATGTGATGATGGAATGCTCGAAGGCCACCCTGAGGCCGAGACTCCTGTCACCCCCATGTTGACCTAAGGTCAATCTGAATTCCATATGCACAGGACATAATCCATTTAATACATATGCAAGGATGGGCAATGATAAAGAATCTTAGCAAAGGTTTCTTTCAAAATTAATTAAATTGCAGGGGAGTCGTGTTGACGATTTTATTGCTATACACTTTAGTAAGCTTTTTTTAACTAACAGACTGATAAATGCTTCTAATGATAATGAGATATAAGCATTTACTGATTAAAACTATTTTAAAATGGAAGTTTAAAATATTTTCTTATGGAAGCACACACACAAAAAAAGTTTAAATTAGCCGGAACAAATGCAACTATTATTCAAACCAAATTATCTAAATTTAAACTTCACTTCTGAATGTTAATTTTTATTTAGTTTATTTATTGAAATTTCGAGTGCTGATGTGATGTGATGTGATGTATTGTGGCTTCTTCTTAAACAAAGTCAAGAATATCTCAGCAATTATACCCAGATAAACCTGTTAGCCACTTTATTTTCCATTCCCCACTCTAAATTTTCCCATATTCTGCTCAATCCCATTTCCACAACATAATCTTTGTCAACTCTATAGCCTTTATATCTAAATCCCCCTTATCTTTTCCCAAACCCAGCCAAAAAACCAATAATTCACTTTCTGTATAATCACTTTTTTCATATTTATTCTTCAATAACTTCATTAGATGTACCATTTCTGTTTTCAAGCATTTACATTCAATTAACAAATGCCTAATATTTTCTATTCCTTCGTTATATAATTTACAAAATAAATCACCCATATTTTTCCATTTACATGTATATTCTCTTGTAGCTAAGGATCCCTTTGGAGCCTTAAATAATAAACTATTTTTCTTACTATTATCATATATTAACTCACACCTAATATTCTGTTTATTTCTATATATATTTAAATTCTTTTTACTCTCCATATTATTTCTCCGTCTCTTTAACTCCCTATTCTTTATTAATAAATCTATTCTTTTATCCCATTCCTTACTACTATAATGCTCAAATCCTCTTAACACAATCATCCCAGGTACAACTAGCGCCACTTTCAGTCTTGTGCTGTGTTAATGGTTTTCTGTTGACAACAGATGTTTACTACTGAAATAAATTTTAAATGTTCACATTGTTTCTATATTTAAAAAATGTGATCACAATCAAAATAAAATGATTATACATTATCATTAGAAATATTATTTTCAGTTCATAAAATCAATATAATCTTCCTTATTTATTGAATATTTATTGTGATATTTTTATATGTAAGTATAAATCTATTATTATAATTTACTCACTAGTATAAGTAGGTTATTTACATAGAAGCTAAGATTCTAAATACAGCTTCAGGTCATATTCACGTTAGCTGATAATATAATGTTATATTTTTGAAAAAAAAAAAAAAGTATTTCAAATCAAAATAAGCTATTAATAATTTAAATTTCTTGATATCTAATAAATATAGTGAAATATGAAAGATATTAAAAAGAAACATGAATTGCATAACTTCAAAATCGTATTAAAATAATCCGCATAAAACGAGACCCAGGTGTATTTATACATATATGGCATCCTACATACAATTAATACCAATATTAAAGTAAAAAAAACACTTGGATAGAAACCACATTATGCAAGAATACTCAGCACTGAAATGATTGAAACAATATATAGATATAATTCGTAGAATTTCAATAAGTTAATATTTTAATATTATTTCAGTATCTCATCTTCATTGGCAAAACTGATGTTGTTTCAGTATTGAAAAATTAAACCAGCCAAAACTTGTTCTATTTCTACATAGCATCTTGGCACCATTTTAATGAAAATTACACTAACAGTCAAAGATTAATACCACATAAAATAACAATCTAGTCCCGCAGTCATTCCTTAACCTTTAAACCGCTAATTATATTATTGGCCGAATGAGGTAAAAGTCAAAACTTTTAATTGGCCAATTCACAAACTGAAGTGTCAATTGTCAAAATATATTCTCTTTTAAAATTATATTCACTTTAGTTTCATTTGTAAAAAGTATATTAATAATTTTTCAGATTATGAAAGTGAACGAAAGTTTTTTCAAAAATAAATTGTTATTATATAATTTTATACATTTTCGCTAGTGGAAAATAAAAAGGAAATCTTACTCACCAATCAAAATGTTTTGCTTACGACGTGATTTTCTTTGCCTATTTTAGTTGCAGAAAAAAAAACAATTAATTTTTGTTAAAAGTCTTAAATATTTTTCCAAAATAATTTTATTTTTAGCATATTTTATCAAAATAATTTATAATTTGTCAAAAAATATGGTTAAAATGGTCTAAAACATTCGTTTATCATTTTCGCAATAAAACAAAAACCGATCGTAACTCTTTACTTTTTGGTAGCCATTTTCTTTGTTCAAAATTTGATCAGCCAATAGGATTCAAGAAAAGGTGGGGCTTTTCTTTTGTTTGACATATATGGTCATATTTATTGATTTTTTACTTGTAAAATAATTCAAGAGAGGGCAGCATCTTACAGAACTTTTTTTAATCTTTTAAACGAGCACACAATCATAATCGTAGTACAAAAAGTGACCGATTTAGAGTGATGTCAAGCCACTTCACTTTTAAACTAATCGATCACGCTAAGAGTTAAATGACATCATGATAGAAAATCATCATGAATTGTAAGATTAACAAATCCCAGGTAGCAACACTAGTTATGGAAAGTTAAACAACACTGATTAGTGCTGCTCTATTTCTGGAATAGGAATCATTGTTTTATTATCATTGTAATTAATCTCTACCCTGGTCAGTTCTTTTAGCCAAATATTTTCTCCACGGTAATGCTTACCTCATCAGAATATTTTTACTTCAATTACACATTTATAACTTTTTAATTTTAGTTTTGTAATACGTTAGTTCATTTATTTATTTAGCATTTGTTTCAAATTTAACGCAATTATTTCCAGTATTCTAAACATAGTACATTATTGACATTCAAAATTTTGCAGTTTCACTTCAGCTAAATTAAATTTGAGGACAAGAACGATTCAGAATTTGCTTATTTATAAAAACATTAAATTAATTTAAGACATGTGGATGATGATTTAGACTAAGCTCACCGCCATTTTGAATTCAAAATACTCGTCAGCGCACTCTAAATCAATAACAAAATGTGTCTCCATTTGATAGGCCCAAAAAGGAATATAACCATTGTATTGTATGATATTATTAGTCATACTATTGGCTGATAACAATTATGCACGAATGATACGACACAAAACAAGGGGAAGTGTGCAGACAGCTAGAGAGGAGGTAGACATAAGGCACTAATGTGGACAAAGTATTCTGTGGTTAAGCAAAAAATATTGTTGAGATGATTTGTGAAGAAAGAAAGAACATAAGGTAAAAGATTAAAGAGGCTTTTTGCAAAATAAATGTGACAAATCAGAGGCAATGACCCTCAACCAAAAATATGTTTTTAATAATCATGATTTCATTAAAAGCATTATTATTTTATTTTTTGAAGTAATTTTTTTCTTTATTCTCTGAAAAATATTTTGACTTGGTAGTGAGATATCAATAGTTAGAATTGCACATTTAATTTTATACTTAGTTTATGCTTAACAAACACACAAGCTTAATATATATTTGTGTTTATATATGTAATATATAGAATATATGAGCACAGACTTTCACATGACCCACCCCTCTCCACACTATCTCATAATACTGATACACTTGAACACATATATGTTGAAAAGATAAATAATCACCAATATATGTATTTCATGCTAAACCAGCAACCATCAGTTGGTCCAGATTACCAACTCTACACATATATGCTATAAGTGCTCAGATATATATTAAAATAGTCAATCTTCATACTTTAATGGACAGGCTTCAATTTACTCCACACTCCAACTCTTCAACCGTCCATCCAATTGAAAATCTGATGATGGAATGCTCAAAGGCCTCCCTGAGATCGAGATTCTTGTCGCACCCATGCTGACCTAAGGTCAATCTGATCCCTCATGTACAGGGAATAATCTATTTAATACATATACAAGGGATGGGCAGACATCTCTACTATGTAATAACTGAAACCCAGGCTTATTATAAATATACCTGTGTCTATATATGTAATATATAGGGTATATGAGCACAGACTTTCACATGACCCACCACTCTCCCCTCGGTGTTTCAGTTATTAAAAAGACATGTGACAAAAAATAATAATTTTTATTAGACATTCATTAGATTAGGGATTATCTAATAATGAATAATATTCTTGCAGTTTAAAATCACTCTCACGCAAGATATCCACTTAAATAATATCTTGTGGAGGAATGCAATCATAGATCTTTTTCATGTCTTTGATCATATGTTTATGATTACATCCCTCCACAATGTGTTAAAAGTGGATAGAAACCAGTCCCTACCATGTGTGAGGGTAGGGTAGTGAAAATTAAATTACAGGAATATTATTCATTACTGGATAATCTCTAGTCTAATGAATGACCAATAAAAATTATCAATATACATTCATTGAGTGATTTGTGTCAAAGTTGTGAGGACAGCAAGTTTGACACTTATCAAATAAATGGTAGTAATTTACTATCTACATATTTAATGAACATTGATAGATATGTGTGAGAAAATTGTGGTCTGGGCCAACTGATGAGTGCTGGTTCAGCATGAAATGCAGAGCTTGGGGATCATAGATCTTTTTCACATGTCTTTAGTCACATGTTTATGAATGCATCCCTCTGCAAGATGTAAAAATGGAAACCGATTCCTACCTTGTTGAGAGTGGTGTAGTGAAAACAGGAATCATAATCATCATAAACCATTACCAATCCACTGCGGGATGAAGGTCTCTCAAAGTTTAATCCATCTTCTCCAATTTTTAACTTCTCTTCTCCACATCACCCCTGCACACTTTCTTATTTCACCCATCCATCTCACATGTGGTCTCTTTCTGGGTCTTTTACAATCTCTTGGAATCCGGTTTAAAATTTCAATTGTCCATCTATTGTCATCTCTTCTAGCAATATGTCCAGCCCAACTCCACTTCAATCTTTTAATTTTTTCAATGAGGTCAGTAACACCTGATTGTTCTCTTACCCATACACTGCGCTTTCGACCTCTTCTGGTTACTCCCAACATACATCTCTCCATACTTCTTTGAGTGGTCTGAAGTCTGTGTATTGCTCTTTATTCATTAAGTAAATAAAAAAAGATTTTAAAAAAATTCTCAGCACATTTTTTATGCGTTAATTAAAAGTTATTAACTTTCTCTTCTCTGCAATAGCATTATAAAATAGTGATATATTACGGCTTTAAATTAGTGATAGACGATTTATTAATATTTCAAGAAAGGTTTTTAAAAATGAAAAAAAAAAAGCTAAAAAGCTTTTAGCAAAAATCTTATCTTAGTAAGAAGACAGTTCTTACCTTAAGATACATATTACCAGCATTACTTTATTCAATTCTCACCTTTTTTTGAGAAGTGCTTTTTTCATTTACCTGTAATGTGAAACTCTGCCACAAAATGAAAAAAATGTGGAAATATTTTAAAATAGTATTATCAAATAACAACTAAATTGCTGAAGATGAAAGGATTAGACCTCAACCTAAAAAACTTCTACAATTCTCAATTCTAATTAAGATCGTTTGCTTTCTAATACATAAGGAGAATTGAAAGGATTAAAAAAGGAATAATTTTCTTTTAAAAAAGAACCTGGAATATTAATAGACACACATACACACAAAATAAAACAATTCTTAAAAATGGTATAGTTGTCATATATATAAAAGTCTGTTTAGTGGCATTCCAATGGTTCATTCAAGTTATTTAGTGTATTTTTGAATCCATTTTTGTTTTTAATCTTAAAAAAAAATTTTTTTTTATGTGTGTCAAATGCGTTCACCGGGAAACGAACCAGGACCAGCTGCTTGGAAGGCAGCTATGCTAACCACTAGGCCACCAACGCTTGACAAACGCAGTTTCTTTTAAAAATTGTTTTTCCATTTTTTTTCCATGTAATTTATTTGATCATAATCCCCAATCTAAATTACATTCTACAACAATAATAACTATTTTTTTTTGTTTTAAAATTCAAACATATATTTTTATATCCAAATATAAATAAAATATTTATATATAATGAAATAGTGCACAAGTTAAAGAACTTTCCTGCTTTGCCCGTAATCATGTTCATAAAAAAAATTGAACACTTTTTACAGTAGCTAATTTAACTAGCCTTCCCAGTATTAATCAGTAAACATAGATGTTCTTAGCTAGGTAGAAACGGTTACTAGATAATCGGAATTGGTCACATGAGTGTTGATGCAGTAAAACAAAACCATGACAATATTATAAAGAAGTCATTTTATTTTTACTTATATATATATATATAAAAATGTAATTCTTTTCTATAAATGTTTTAATGATACAATGCATACAAAAAAATAATGTACGGGAAATAAAATTTTTATTTTGAATATTATAGTATACATTATACGAGGTGGTACCCAAAAGTAACCGGAATCATTCTCTGGTTTGCATACATGTTGTGATATATGCTTCAGCTGTTAAATACTTTTTGCAGGAATCCTTCTGCATCAATCTGCCAAATAACGTTACCGTGTGAAATCATGGTAACATGCAGCACATTTTCTGTAAAGTGTGTTTCACGTATGTGATGATTTTTATAATGACCAAAAAGTTCGAACAATATGTAACTCTGTTTTCATTTACAGACAACAGAGGAAACAGTTGTAATGCTTGATACAGATTACAAGCAAGCTGATCTCATAAAAATACAAGTTTATGAGTGGTTTAACTGAAATGTTAAATTCTCCACACTCCTAAAAAGCATCATGAGTGAGGTCCAAAGTTAAACAAGGCTGATTTTTTTTTGATACAAATAACATTTTTCTCTCAGATTTAGTTCATAATGGACAGGTATTTTATCTACAAGTTTTGAAACATTTAAGTAATGCAGTAAAATGTAAACATCCCATTTTGTGGCAAAGAAAAGAGTACAAGCTTCACTCCAACAAAGTGTCACCTCTCAATGCCGTGAGTGTGAAGTATTTTAAATTAAATTCAGCACGACCCAGTTTATCTATCAGCCATATTCATTCGATCTCATTTCATACAATTTTTTTAATCTCTCGAATAAAAAAAATGATTGATTTTTTTTTTTTGCGGACTTAGTAGTGAAAAAAAAAAAAACAAATGCATTAAAAGGCATCACTTTGCAAATATTTCCAAACTACTTTGAAAAATGAAAAACACATTTAGACCAGTGCATTGAATCAAATGGCTGGTAATTCGAAAGAGATTGAATTTATAAGACTTAAAAATAAATAAACCATTTTTCATTATAAAATTCCAGTTACTATACTGTATAATGAATACTAAAATCTATAAAAAATAATATATTCTAATCAGAATTTTTACTTTTCTCATGTACTTGTAATTTATATATGGGTAAAGCGTGAATTAAAAAAAGCTTGAAAATAATGGGAGCAAAGTATATGAACTCCCTGAGATGGGATTCTTATATAAGCATGTTTTCACTATCTTATAAATATATCACAACCATAGCAATGTGTCTGCATAGTATAGGGATAGAAATGGTATGTGAATTACATGTGAATGAGATGATTTACACTACCACTTTTTGGAGAGGGGGAGAGCAGGATTCTTTTTGTTAAGCACATTGGCATTATTGGCAATATGCAAGGCTTCCTTACTTTACATCATTTCTTTCCAAGCATAAAATTGTGAATAATGTGGGCTTGAAGGTGTGGCTAAGCTTGTTTTCATGGTACAGGAATATAGGCTAGTGCTCAGCAATATCTTTGCTCATTTTTTGTAAATATTAGTGTTGGGAGAGTCTAGTTGCAATGCTGGCCACTCACTGCAAGCTAGAGTAATCACTGGATGCCAGAAGACTTGTGCATAAAATTCCCATCTAGTGCCTACTCATCCAATATCAGACTAGTTTCTGGATTGTGGCCTTCGTCAGTGAGGAGTCTTGGATCTGAGAGCACTGCCCGTAGATCTTAGGATCTAATGCAACCCTCCAGCAGCCACGCTTTACGTCTACTTAACTACAAAACTATGAGTCTTAAATTGAAAACACAATATTTTCAATCCAAGATCATTAGTTTACATAGTCACATAGGTCTGAAATCAATTCAGTATCCATTTTTGGTATCTTTGGTTCTTTAATAACTATAACCACCACTATCCCATTAAGCAGGATTGGTTTTAAGCTAGTAAACATCACATGATCACCATTTCTTATGTTTTCTTATAATTGTCATTAAAACAGGCAAAACTCTCCATATAGTATTGCCACTCAGTGCAATCCAGAGTGATCAATGGATGCCAGAAGGCTTGTGCATAAAATCCCCATCTAGTGCCTACTCATCCAATATCCCTAGACTAATTTCTGGCTTGTGGCCTTCATCAGTGAGGAGCCTTGGATCCGAAAGCACTGGACCTAGATCTTAGGATCTAATGCAACCCTCCAGCAGCCACCTTTTATCTCTACTTAACTACAAAACTACGAGATTTAAATTAATTTAATTTGTTTTCTAACCAAAACTAAATGTAAATACAGTATTATACCATCTATTTTTTCCCCCTTACTAAATATCACATTTGAAAAAATGAATTTAAATACAGTAACCACATTTTCTTCACAATTTAAACACTACACCTCTGTAGTTAAAAGCATATGGACTGATTTTTTTTCTGTGCATTTTTTTATTAATGGTGGAATTACTTCCTTCGCATAAATATAATAATATGCTAACCAAAACAAATATAAATACAGTACTATAGCATCATTTTACCCCCCCCCCCAACTAAATATCACATTTCAAGCATGAATTTATATACTACAATCACATTTTCTTCACAATTTAAATACTACATCTCTGTAGTTAAAAGCACCTGTACTGAATTTTTTCCCAAGTGTTTTTTATTAATGGTGGAATTACTTCCTTCACACAAATGTAATATTTTTTTTAATTAGTTGTGAATTTGAAACATGACAGATTTACAGAAAAACATACATTAACCAATCAAACAACAGCCTTGTGAATAAACATTCACATGGATTTTATATATATATTCTATAAATATACAAATAAATATAATAATTTATCTAATTAATGGAAACTATTTATATAAAGATCTAGTCAAGAATTAACAATTTGCACAGTGCTCCACTTTAAACATTGTGCTTGGCATTCAAGTGATTCTTGTATTAAACAGACTGTTATTCAAATGTTTGATCTATAGTTTAGTTAAGTATCCTACCTCTCCACATATTTAGTCAGTGAAACTCAGGTAGCAATGCCAAACAATGTGTCATGGCTAATTTAAGATTATTTGGTTTTTTATTCAAGTGAATAATTATTTCACAGTTTTGTCTATCTACAGCTTGCTTTACCCTCACTCTGCTCCTCGATCTAATGATGTTAAAGTTTTTTAATTCAAGCTAATGCAATTGTAACCTGTTACAAGCATGGCTACGTATCCTGGTAAGATGATAATATTTAGCCAATTAAATAGCACATTAATTATCTTTCAAGCTTCCTCTAAAATGAATGAGAGAATGGTGAATTCTTTTAAAAATCCATTGCAATAATGTACTTATTATTTCATTAGCTATAAGAATAGAGTTAACTAAATTCACTATACAATGATAGAGTGGAACAAAGATAATGTTTAGAATAAAAATTTTGGATGCTGAAAGATTATCCTAATGAGAGGAAATTGGTCCTGGGATAAAAGAAATGCTAAGCAGCAACTTCTGCATGCGTGAAAGTTAACCCAACTAAAAATGAATCATACTAATCTGTTCCACATTACCACACATTGTCTAATGACTCATGGTAAAAACGTTACTGATGATTAACTAAGTTTAGTCTGTATGTACTTTCTTAAACCACTAAACCTCACATGATCATCATTTTTTTTATGCTTACACATAGATCCAAGGCTCCTCACTGATGAAGGCTACAAGCCAGAAACTAGTCTAGAGATATTGGATGAGTAGGCACTAGATGGGGATTTTATGCACAAGCCTTCTGGCATCCATTAATTACTCTGGATGGCACTGAGTGGCACTACTGTATGGAGAGTTTTGTCTATTTTATATACTTTCTTCTTACATTAATTAATATTTCTTTTTACTTAATCAAATCGAATATATAAACAACCAATTACATTGGCCAAAAGAAGTCCCAGAAATGATAATATAAAAGAACAAATTGATAATGTGTTAATTTAATAGCTTTATAAATGTCTATTATTATTACTTAGTCTTTAGAAAAGGAAAGCAGCTAGTAATAGTCCAGCACTTCAATTCAACTTTTATAAGCAATATATGTAACAAGTTAAAAAAAAAAAACCTTTACGTCCACACATAGCTCTATAAAGTATAGATATAAATGTTATTTAAAACGATTAAACGTGGTACATTTCCCCCCCTATTATTTGTAAGATGACATGTTTTTTTTAGATTTAACAAATTTGTTAGGACATGACCTGAACTTCACTTTAAAGCCCTGCACAAGTTATAACCGTAAAACTTCTTACGCCAGATTATTCAAAGAAAGAAAAGAATCTTAATAATCTAGGCTTTCAAATCTTGAAATGATTTTTTGAAAAACTTTTTCTATGCCTTTGACTTTTCAATCAATCATCCTTTTTAAAAGTGAAGACAGAAAAAATGAAAAGAAGAAAAATGTATATAATATCATTTCTCCTTCAAATTAATCCCTGTTATATGTTACTTTTTCATACCTGCTGAAAAAAGACTGTCAACTTTGAACTTGTTTATTCTAAATTTACCTAGCACAAAATTTATGCTATAAATTACATAAACAAAAACCATTTAGTAATAAATAAGAAAAAAGACATGAAAAAAAAAAAATGGAATAAGATATTTATACAAGAATAATGTACACTAACAATTAAGAATTTTATAAAAAACTTTTAAAAAAAATGCACCTGATAATAATTGAAAAACGAAATGTTATGATATTATCAAATAAAATAAATATAATACATTATGTTGTTCATTGCATATAATAATATTTAAATACATTATTCAAAACATATATATTATTATCATAAAAAAAGCTTTTGACAATATCTTATTACCCCCCCCCCCCGTAATATCAAATGACGTCAAACGTTAAGAAATTTTCAGCTACGCCCTCTGTGAATAAATATATTAAAATTCGCATCTCAAACAGCCAGTTCACAAAAGGCATCTCTTTTGAACTGTAAGGTGCAATGATATTAAATATTGAAACATAAACTTATTCAAACACAGAGCGTGAAATTTAAATAAGCAATTGAATAAATGGGTCAATATTTTTTTTTTTACATAAACAAAAAAATTAATTAGTTAAGAAAAAGAGTAAAAAAAAACCCAAATGGTTATTCTGTTAAATAGTAGAAAACGTGCGCACTCAAATATATATATTTTGGGGAAGATTAAATATCCATTTGTTTCAGTAAAACAAACAATATAAAGATAATATTTAAAAAATCCTAGTAATATCTATTCAAAAAGCCAATTTAAATTGATAAAACACCCTTACGATTAAAGACAAAAGGGATTAACTTTTTCAATATGTATATTTTGAATCTGTAAAAACAAAAATGAGTTTGGACAGCCCAAAATTAAAAAGGTCAAACATTTGTTACTAAAGGCATTGGATTAGCTGAGATAAGAGCAATTTATAATAAGGATTTTTTAAAGTAAATTTGGATTGATTGTAATTGAGTTTATTGTAATTATGTGCCCATGTATACATTGCACGCAATAGTACGGATAATATTTAAAAAGTCCAATTTATTTTGAGAACATAAATTAGTAAAAAAAATAATAATAATTAGGCAGATTAAAAATAAACAAAAACTTATTAAACCTGGACAATAAATTAAAAGTTTTAAATATATTTTGAAATATGTTTTGCAAGTGATAGATTAATATCTAAGCAAAGAAAAACATATCTTTTTAAAAAACATGGTGGGCAGGATATAATGAAGTTATAAAAGTGATCGGGGGTAAAAATAATATTAGATTATATTAGTTCTTAGTGAATCAAACCTGAAGTATAATATAAGAAGTTTTCAATGACAACTCTCAAGTTTACTTATAAGTCGGAGAAAAGAGAATGTATCAAATATAACAACTGTTTTACATAATGAATCCAAATATAAGTGAAACCAGTTAGCTGTCAATGCAAAGAACACTTTTGAATATATTCACATTGATACAATGATAAATCAAACTTTCAGTTCAACGTGATAAATATATATCTGGCTGAAGCTCTCTAAAAGTGTGTCTATCTTTATTGTCTATATGGTATCTAGAAGAAAAGAGTTGCCTACTCTAGCCCCATCATAAGATGAAATGTCTGTTGCCTGCCATTATCAAAAAAAAATTGGTGACCTAATGCAGAAACAATTTGCCTAGCTGCATGAGTTTTTTTTCCTTATATGTCAAAGCGTTGACCAGGAAGAGAACCCGGGCCTGCTGCTTGGAAGGCAGTTATGCTAACCGCTAGGCCACCAGCGCTTGACAGCTGCATGAGTTTTTCCTAATTCAATGAAGACCAGAAAACTGTAAAATTTATCTGTTTACCATTATTCATGCAATTTGGACAAATGTGTTGAAACGAAATAATTAAATAATCCAGGCTCTACCTGCAAACTCTGAAAATAATTGACAATCCTAGAATAGAAAGAACATTCAAATTAATAGTCATCTCCAGGAATATCTGAGCTCTGAATTTCATAAAGACACATACAAATTATTAATGGTGATATTTTTTCTAATTCATATGTATGAAAAAACCTTTAAAAAGTTAATAGCTTTTATCACTTTTATTTATCTTTGTAAATATTTTATTATTTTTATTTTAACAATAAATAAATTTGTACATTTATCATTTCCCCAAGTATTAAAATTGTATGAGAAGAGGGGAGTGGTATTATATTCTTATAGGCATGAGATGGACTAAATTTAAAAGTTTACTAGGTTTTTTTAATGTATAGAATGAAATATGTGAATTACAAGCATCAATTATATACAGTGCTTAAAGTAGTATTTAAAGTATAATCCCATATTTAAGAAAATAGAAGACAATAGTTTACCATATTCCCAAAAATGCCTCATAAATTTACTAACTCCACATTTCGTTCATTCTGTAATTTTGATCATGTGATTATTTATTCAGAAATATTACCAAATTCACCACGTTCTTTATTTTATTGTAATATCTTATATAAATGCAATTTACCCACTACTTTGAACACTTTTTAGCAAAAACCTTTTATTATACCAATATGCATACAGAATCTTACATTTCGACTGACCTGCAGTCTTCTTCAGAGTTTACTTTTAAAAAATTAAAGTAAAATTGACTCTGAAGAAGACTGCAGGACAGTTGTAACATAAGATTGTGTGTGTATTCATATGTGTATTTTCAATTTTATTCTCATAGTTTTGTAGTTAAGCAGAGATAAAAGGTGGCTGCTAGAGGGTTGCATTAGATCCTAAGATCTAGGTGCAGTGCTCTCAGAGCCAAAGCTCCTCACTGACAAAGGCCACAAGCCAGAAACTAGTCTGGGGATATTGGATGAGTAGGCATTAGATAGGAATTTTCTGCACAAGTCTTCTGGCATCCATTGATTACTCTGGTTGGCACTGATTGGCACTACTATATGGAGAGTTTTTTTCTGTTTCAAAGATTATTCCAAAAAAGAACTACTATAAAGACTTAGATATTACCTGTAATAATAATGGAACATTTAACAATATAAATGTTGTATAAAACTCCAACCATCCTAAATTTAACAGAAGCAGAAAAAAACAAGAACTTGATATTTATTTTGTAAATTAAAATAATTTTAATATATTGTAATGGAATCACCAAGGATAACCGCTCGGTCACTATTTATTATTAATATTACTCTAGGGGAATAATTACTTGTTCATCAATGACCAGAATATGGCTGCATACAAGGTGAAATGATTATAACATAAAATTTAATCCTATTTGATTATAACCATGGATAATGACCAGACTGAAGCTTACATCAAGAACAACTTTTCATGTAAATTCAAGTCATATTTCCTCATCATCATCCATCTCATATATATATTATTTTTTAAAAGTTAGGTGATTTAAACTAATTTTATCAAAAATCCTAAATCAAAGTATATTTTATTCTAAATATTTAAATAAAATACTTGCCTGATATGAAAATATAAAAAAAAACGATACTTTTAAATAATAACAATCAATTTATTTACAACAATAGTAATAAAATATATACAATTTAACATTTTTTTTTTATATTTACATAATCAATAAAATGAAATGTATATGAGAAAACAAATATTTACAATTGATCTGAAAAATCAATCAAGCATATATTTTTAATTTTCCCCCAGACTTGATTGATTTCCAGTCCCAGATTTAATAATATTAATAACAAAATTTTATGACCTTTAAAGGCAATGCTTTAACTCTTTTATATCACGTAACTTTACCGTTATAATAATAATGATAATATATGAATTTTTTTCTACAGTACAGGCTTTTTCATACCTGCTTCAATATATAATATATAGGGGATTTGAACTCAGACTTTCACACGACCCTCAACTATCCACGCTATCTCATACTGCTGATGCACTTGATCACACATATGTCAAAAAGATAAATATCACCAATAGTATGAGATAGTGAGGATAGTTGAGGGTCGTGTGAAAGTCTGAGTTCAAACCCCCTATATATAATAATGATAATAGAAAAACATATCAATGTGATTGATATTTTTTTTAATGCAAGAGGAAAGTGAGACTTTTGCAAATATTTATTTAATATAAAATCATTTTAAACAACCTTACCAGATTTCCTCTTGATTTTATTTGTCTAATGAGCTCAACATATGTGCGTTATTTTTTCTTTCGTGTTTAATATATTTGTCAATTTGCCATTAAGGTCTAGTCACTATTCATATAATTCCATGGCTTCTTGTACACATAATAGAAGCTACAAGATTCTTGTGATAGAAGTTTCTTTAATTAGGTTTCATAAATGTTCAGTATATATGCAGGTTCTTCTTCTTCCTCTTGTAATCCATTGTTTATTTTTTCTGGACTTCTTTATTTTACCTAATTATTGCATCTCAAACAATCTGGCAATGATAGAGATAACTAAGCATTTATTTTCCATATTCAGGCTCCATAAAGCTTACATTTTTAGAAAGATGCATAGTCAGTACACAAGTACAAATATATTTAAGGCTATAACCTTAATACTAGGCATGTTGAGCATTAAATTTGCCACTAGAGGGACCTCTGCAAATCTTAAACACAAGATTATGACTTTATAAAGATAAGAGCGGCCACTCTTATCTTCAACCTACTTTCTAATTATATAGCTGAATCTAAAGCATTTGATTTGAGAGTGTGAAGCTGTTGAACTCTTCACTAATTAAGTCCAAAATTTCTAATACACACTAACTTTAGTGAAATCTTCTGAAATACAAGTTAATGTTGAGATATTGTAGTTAGAAATATTTTGAAACAATGTAAAGTTGTAAATATTAATTTATTAAACACATAGTCAGCACACAAATACATACATAGGAATGACTATAAATCATTTTTACTGTTTCTAATTCGTGAGCAGTACCAAATTAGTAAAATGGTCCTCGAGAAAACTACTTTTTTCTTGTTATCTAGCTATGATCAAAATTCCTGCGGCTACAATAAAATACTCCCCCATTGTCTGAAAACTAATCTGTGTTTGTGTTGTTTTTTTTTTTCATTATTAACATTCAATATTTTTGCAATTTATTCTCAAATCAAATTTTAAAAGTAAACAAAGAAACAAACTTTTTATTTCTTACAAATTTCTTTCCTTTTTTTGATTTGTTGACACATAAGATTTCTTTTTTAAAAATTAAACCTTTAAAATTTTTTAAAATATATAATAACCTTTTATTCATTTTCAGAAATTGTGTATATGTCCTATGACAAAGGTATTACAATATGTATAATAATCTAAATAATGATAATCAAATGCAATTTATTTATTTCACCTTTTAAAAAATGAATTTAGGAGGGTAAAAAATTTTTTAAAGGAAGTTTAAAGAAATAGTATAAACATTATTTTTACATCAATAATGAATATAGGGAATTTGAACTCAGACTTTCAAGCATCCTTCAACTATCCATACTATCATATACCACTGATACACGTGACCACATACATGTAGAAAAGATAAATAATCACCAATATAGGTATTTCATGCTAAATCAGCACTCATCAGTTGGTCCAGATTATCACCACTCACACACACATATATAATCAGTGCTCAGTTTATGTTAAGATAGCAAATCTTCATACTTTAATGAACAGGCTTCAATCCATTCCAACCTACAACTCTTCAGCCATCCATACCATTGAAAATCTGACGATGGAAAAGCCCAAATCTATGCCAATATTATTGCCATGCCCATGTTGACCTCGAAGTCATTCTGATCCTTATGAAATGTAAAATATATATATTGGTGAATATTTATCTTTTCTACAAGTATGTGGTCATGTGTATCAGTGGTATGAGGTAATATGGATAGTTGAAGGGTGCTTGAAAGTCTGAGTTCAAATCCCTCAATTTACAATTAGGTTTCAGATATGTAAAAAGTGCCTGTACTTTAAATATCAATAATAAATGTAAGTTACAAAAAAAATTAATCAAAAACATCATCTTTTTTTGTAGAATAATCGGAATGGTATCAAAATTTTGTGTAACCCCACCCCCCAAATTGTAATTGATCAGTCCATCAAAAAAAAAAAGGTATCAAAAATATACCAATTAGCAAATCTATATTACTAAATAAGTTTTTAAAAAAATTAAGGACTTTAATTAGATAATGATCAGAATAATTCAAAAAAGTCATAGAAATAAAATAACATTTGGCAATGCTATTTAGAAAAAGATCAGTTAGATTATTAGATATGGAATTACATTTGAAACAGAAATGAACGCAGGGATATAATTCCAGCGTTCTCCTGCAATATAATAAACAAAACCATTAAAAATATATGTATGTATTTGAAAGAATTTTGACTTCACATTTCTTCACATGTTTTCTATTTCAACACTGAGAATCTTAATTACTGATTAACACGTATACCAAAATAACCATCAGTTTGCTTGGCTATGCCTTCAGTCTAATAATTAACAACTTTTTATCTAAATACTACTTACACTTCTGAAACTTTTTTTTTGCATTTGAACCTAAAATAATATCTATACTCTTATGTTGACCTCTACCTCCAAAATTAATGCCTTATACCTTATTCATTTTTTTATTAACTTAATCTGCTTACTTTATCCTGTAGATATCTACGGCAAACTACTGCTTAAATATCTAACGTTTAGTATTATAATCATATCACAGAACATTGCCGTTCAAATATGTTAGTAATATATTAAAATTGAATAAATTGCATACAGAAATCTAAACACAAATAAAATCACAAAACATGATAATAGTGTCTCCTATGAAAAGTTTTATGCAAGTGTTACTTATATCAACCAGTAAAGTTTTTTGTAACATTTTAAAATTGTATTTCATATCCACAGTATTCTACTAAATTAGTGGTTCTCAACCTGTGAGTCGTGACCCACAAAGGAGTTGTGACCCACAATGGGGTCATGACCCCTTTGAGGTTCGAACAACCCTTTCACAGGGGTCGCCTAGACAATTGGAAAACACATATTTTCAATTCATAACAGTATTTTTTTAACAACAAAAATAATTTTAAGGTTGGGGGTCACCACAACATAAGAAACTGCATTAAAGGGTCACAGTATTAGGAAGGTTGAGTCACTGCACTTAATAATCAAAAAATTGCATTTACCTATAATTTTTAATAAAATTTAGTTCTATCATTTCTCCAATCCCTTGGAAAACTATGAATTAAGAGTTCATTGCATACATGCAAATATCATATAAATGCAGCATAATGATTGTACATTTTCACCAACCATGATGTATATGAGTTAAGGCAAAAAATAATCTTAATAATTCTACTTAATAGAAAGTCAAAGTATATGTATATATATATAGTGAAAAATGTAAAACAAACTGTATCAAGACTATGATGAGTTCCTAGCTAAGATATATATTATAAATTTGTGAAAATTTAAGACATTGGATCCATACATGTAATAACTGATATAGTTGAGATATCTAAAACCGGTAAAATGTCTAGATTTGTAAAGTGCATTTTTTGTTTGTTTGAATGCCTGACAAATACTAGATTTATATATTTACAAATTTGCATTTAAATTATACATTCTCAAAGATATAATTATGTAACTATTCCTAAATTTCATTATATTATATATTTGTTACACAAGCACATTAATTATATTCAAGTAATGATCAATACTTTAAATCAACGTTAACAAGCACAAATACGATTTCATTATATTCTGCATATCATTATATCTTTTGAAATTCAAATAAATTATTGGCTGCTAACTGTGATGATTTAAATACTGGCTTACATCTAATTTGCATATCATTATTTTTTCTTAAACCATTGATTGCAAAGAGATAATTAATAAGAATTATCTTAATGTTTTTTTTTTTTTAATTTTCTTATTTCCATCGGTTGAAAATTTTATTTTCATAAAATTCTTTTATTAGAAAAAAAAAAAACAAAACTAAGAAGAGTCACAAGACTTGATTATTTTTCTCTTCTCAATGACTTTATACAGTTTTTTTTTTTTTTTTTTAAAAAAAAAAAAAGATTGGAATTTTAGAATAATCAATTTTGACCATATAAATTATTTTTTAAATTTATTTAATAAACTGATAAATATATCATCATCATCATCAACCATTATCAATCCACTGCAGGATGAAAGTCTTTCCAAGTTCAAACCATCTCCTCCCATCTTTAGCTTCTCTTCTCCACATCACCCCTGCACACTTTCTTATTTCATCCATCCATCTCACATCTGGTCTCTTTCTGGGTCTTTTACAATCTCTTGGAATCCAGTTTAAGATTTCAGTTGTCCATCTATTATCATCTCTTCTAGCAATATGTCCAGCCCAACTCCACTTCAGTCTTTTAATTTTTTTCACCGAGGTCAGTAATATATACATATAAGGAAGTCTTTCCCAATTTTTGAAGGTTTTAAAGTACACAAGGGTATGAGTTGGGTAGGGGGGGGTGATTCTGGAAGTTAAATTTAAATTTTTTTACATTTTTTAATTTTATAAATATTTTAAATGGCTTCAATATTACCACATATTCTTTTAAATTCATATAAATAAAGATACAACAAAAGACAAATACAATAAACGATAAATGATCCCCAAGATACCTTTCGTACTGAACCAGCACTCATCAGTTATTTTATTGTATCTTCATTTATATGAATTGTAAAAAAAAAGAGATAATATTGAGGTTATTTAATATATTTATAAAGATATTAGACGTGGGAAAAAGAAATATGAATAACTCCATGTGTTTGTATGTTTAATTTTAAAAAAATGTGCTCTAGAGACAATCACTAGTTTAGTAAATGATTTACAATAGTCATTCCTATATTTATCTAAAGCGGTGATGTCAAAGATGTGGGATGAGTTAACTTGACACTAAATTTTTATTTTATTTTAAGATCAAAGTTATATTAATAAAAATATTTAGCACAAAATACGCATATTGGTGATTATTTATCTTTTAGACATATATGTGGTCAAATGTATCAGTGTATGAGATAATGTGGAGAGTTGAGTGTCGTGTGAAAGTCTGACCCCAAAGAACCCACATATTACATTGATTGTACAATTATATATGTATAGCCCGTATGTTAGATATTAAATAGTAGCTTCAGTGGTTGCCCAGCCCTCATGAAGGGTCAGAATGACTTACAGTTAACCTGGGCGTGATAAGAATGTCGGCATCAGTATGGGCTTTGAGCTTTCCACCATCAGATTTTCAATAGGATGAACGGCTGAAGAGGTGGAGGGTAGAGTGGATTGAAGCCTGTTCATTAAAGTATGAAGATTGGCTATCTTAATATAAATCTGAGCACTTATTGTATATATGTGTAGAGATGATAATCTGGACCAACTGACAAGTGCTGGTATAGCACGAAATATGTATATTAGTCTTTTAGACATATATGTGGTAAAGTGTATCAATCGGATGAGGTAATGTGGAGAGTTGAGGGTAGTGTAAAAGTCTTTTACATATATGTCTTTTAGACATAAATGTGGTCAAGTGTATCAATGGGATGAGGTAATGTGGAGAGTTGAGGGTAGTGTAAAAGTCTGAGCTCAAACAACCCTATATATTAATTTTTTTTTTTTAAAATGACTTTAGTATATTACATTATATAAGAATGTAGGCTCATTATATATAAACAATTTCTAAGACAAAAACTAATTTGGGGCAAATAATTTTTTTTAATAAGAAACAATTACATCATATTTGTTTTATAACCATATTATTTTAAAAGAAATTCAGTCTATAATAATTAAGGTATCTGTCTTCTGAGACCAAAACCCAATGTTTGATTGTGGATATAAGTGAAAATATTTCTCAAATAGCTGAGAATTTCTGAATATATATATATAATTAATTTGTAGCTAAATATGCTATTCATCATTTTACAAAGTGAGAAATAAATCACAGTGGTTCTTTGCTGGCTCAAGATTAATCTGGGATAATCAGATGAATGGAAAGCAGTGAACAGAAAACTAAAATATGATTATAATATAATGCAGATTTTACTGTTGGTAATGCAAATAGATTCATTGTTCTACAGATAATTGAGATCCTTATCTATATTTGTCTTTCACTCATTTCCTAGACATTCTATAAAATGCCAAAAGATAAATTGGAAAAGTATAAAATACTTCCAGCAATAGCATTTAATGTTGCAACATGAGTTATGTAACTTTCAATAGCTTTCCTCAAACAGAAAGCCAGAACACTCTCACCATTTACAGTGCTGGCTTTGTTAAGTGATTAGAAAAACACAAATTTCAATCTGTCCCTGCTGTACAAAAAATGGCCGAGCAGGCCATACTATCTGGTCAGGAATCACAGTATGCTGAAATACAATAATGATTTTATCAAGAATTATCTAAAGTTCGAGTTATTATTGCTACCAACTATATTTTTAAAATCAAAGAAGGTTAATGAACAATATATAAAAGGCTAAGGCAGCAACTAAAAAAGAACCACATCACGAATTCTGTTGAAGAAGTCATCAGTGAAATCCAATTTTACATCATGGATTCTAAGTTACTTAATGTACTTTATGAAGCTCTCTGGTCAGCCGCTTCTGCTCAGTCCATGGTAGCAGCAAGGGTTCATAAGGTGTACTAAATTTGAAGCCATTTTGTGTGAAAAAGCATTTAAGTACAATTGAAAATGCCATTCCAGGCTACCTTAGTAGTTCAGCAATGGTCTTTCCTTAGAAAAATTCCATATCATACATTTTGTAGGTTACATTTTTACATGCATCTTTCCAATAAAAGTCTTTTTTGTACTTTACAAAATACTCTTTGTCCTTATATATAATGCCTAGATATTCTATACAATGCTTTAAGGAAAGTATGTAAAATATTACAATAAAACTGACATTTCATGCTTTGCCTAAAAAAATCTCATGCATTCTATAGAATGCCTAGATTAATACATACAATGACTGCTTTTCACAATATTGCCAGTAACAAATGTATTCAAACCCCCCCCCCCACAAAATATCATAAAATAGGCAATAAAATAGCAGTAATTTTATTAATTAGCAACAAAATGTCATCGTTGTTTATAATATACAGTGTATACATGATATATAGTAGTTTCTTTTTATATTAAAATTTAAAATATGATAAATTTATTATATTTTTATTTCTGATTTGTAAATGCATCTTTTAATCGTAAGCTATTTCTGAGATATGAACCAAAAAAAATTTGAAGGTTTTCTGAAAATTTTGTCCCGTGAATTTTTATATCAAAACATTCGTAATCATTACAGTGATTATGAAGTGAAATAATTATTATAGTTCTGACATTAAAATTATAATGGTTAATATTATATTTATTTTCTTATAAACTCATTGTAATCTAGTATTATGAAAAGGTAAAAGTTGAAATTCAACACTTTTATAATGCACTAAGTATGCTTTTGGACAGACCACTTCCAGAATCATAATGCTATATTAATTTAGCAATTGAAAATTATGCCTATATATGAATGTAATGTATTATGTAAATGAGGCTTAATATGTAAATGCGACATTTGAATGTTCCATTTTGCCCAAGCCTCCTTATATTTTCTTTTTATATCATCTCACTAGATGCAAATCGTCCTCATATTTGTGGGACTAAAAGTATGACCAATGGCGATCTTGTGCTCAAGAAAAATCGATTTATATTTATTATTGTTCTGCTCTGTTGTATAGTACATATGGTGAGAAATCCTTGTAGATCTATTCACTGGAAATTCACCATAATACACAAAACTACGTGATGGGACACTGCATGAAATTTTGTAAAAAAAACTTAAGGGGCATGGTCCACTCACATTTTATCTTTTGAATGATTTAATAAGTTGTTTAGTAATGGAGATGATATAAAGCTAGCTATATAAGAGTCAGTATATATATTCCTCAGTTTTTTGGCAATTCTAGAGACATGGAAGGCTTAACGATACTTTTGGCACATTATTTGTAAATTTTATTTTCACTTAAATTAGTGTAAAATTTGCCAATTGTTCTTGCTAGCATATATGGATTTTATCCAAGAGTTGTGAGATCATTGACAAAAGCATCAATATTGTTTTCCCTATCAGCTTCGTACTTGCATCAATTCATATTTCTGTACAAGAAACATTTGAAACCTGCAAGTTTGTATTCTAAAAGATTCTTGATTTTGGATGAATCATCATCACCAACCATGATCAATCCACTGCAAAATGAAGGTCTCTCCAAGTTCAATCCATCTTCTCTGATCTCTAGCATCTCTTCTCCACATCACCCCTGCACACTTTCTTATTTCATCCATCCATCTCACATGTGGTTTCTTTCTGGGTCTTTTACAATCTCTTGGAATCCAGTTTAAAATTTCAATTGTCCATTTATTATCATCTCTTCTAGCAATATGTCCAACCCAACTCCACTCCAGTTGAAACCTGCAAGTTTGTATTCTAAAATGATTCTTGATTTTGGATGAATCATCATCATCAACCATTATCAATCCACTATGGGATGAAGGTCTCTCCAAGTTCAATCCATCTTCTCTGATCTCTAGCATCTCTTCTCCACATCAACCCTGCACACTTTCTTATTTCATCCATCCATCTCACATGTGATCTCTTATTTGAATGATCTTTAAATTCATTTTGAAATCGAGCTCCTAGTTGGTGTTTTTTTTTTTTTTTTTTGGGGGGGGGGGGATGATATAAAGGTCCAGAAAATGAATCCCATAATTTTTATCTTCCATTTCTATGTCCCATTGTAGAGACAATGTATTTTCAAGATCCAGGCATGTACTGTTAATCTATGTTTTAGATGTGCATATAAAAAAAGAGAAAATTACGATTTTTCTTAAATTACAGATATCTTTAAACATGGCAAGCCAAAAAGAAAAAAAGGATTAGTTACGAAACTTATATAAATATAGATAATATTATATTACTCTATTTCGCATAATTTAATTTTTAATTTTCAATTAAATATTGCTATATCAAGCTAATGTAAGTCAACAAATAATTTTCTAAATGATGTATCAACACATTTTCTATACATGCTTTAGACATAAGATATCTCTCAAACAAGATTATAATAATTTAATATCTATTTTCCAAAGATTCATCAGAGAGCTCACCTTATTACATATTCCAACACCACTCATTATTTATTGGTCATTATTTACCCATGAACATTACATCAATTTAAACTCTAAGCAGCATTTTAAAAAAAAAAACTATATATATTTGGATAATCTCATTTTTTTATACAACTTTACATTATTATAATTATTAATCAATTTAAAGTTTTTAAATTATTAATATTTTCTCAGTCAAGGAATATCCATTAATTTTACATTAAAAATTAAACGATTCTAAGGGATATAAATAAAAATGTGTGACTTCATAATTACATATCTACAAATTTTCTACACCTGCACTGTGTGGAGAATAATTCTTGAATAATATTATGAGCATTAAAAATTACTTATTCAAACATACATTTCAGACAGCAAACTATTCACATATTTTGATGCCGTATGCTATTTCCAATTGTTTATTCAAAAATATATCAATTTAAATTACAAGCGTTACTTTAACGGCTCATGAGTATTGGTTTCATTATTACATTGCTCCATATTAATGACAATTTAAGATCTTTGGATATGTATATTAAATTACACTAATTTTTATCTATTTCTTAAATTTTTTTTTACCCCATTGTGACTTAATAGTCATTATTCAGAAGCCAACCTAGTAAAATATTTTTATGACATCCAAATTTATAACGAACACAAGTACACAAAGCAGACACTCATAAACAGGTATGGACAATCCAACTCCAAGAACAAAAACAAAAAAAAAACTTGCTCTAAAAATGAGTTTTGCAATGATAATACAAACCAATCTGTGACATCCATAACTGTCACATAAAGAACATGTTAGGCCATTTTTCTGTTTAATATGTTATGCTGTCTTTTAAATCATTCACGGAAAATTTTCCTTTCCAAACTACTCTAACACTATACTTGATTGTAACTCTGCATTGAATTATAGTCACTGCTAGTGTATTCATAATGGCAAGAATCAACATTATACATCTTCAGAATGTCATTACGATAATCCATATAATGTAGGATCTACCTCTTCGACAAAAGTGTGATTTTACAATAATGGAACCTATAACATCACATCCACTTAGTTGAAGAAAATATTGATTGCTTTTTTGAAATTGCCATTAGCATTTTAAAAATATTATGGAACATCTTTAAATGAGTAATGTCTTTATATTACATCGATAGGATGTCCAAATCTCACTTCCATACAATAAATGAAGTAAAATAACAGCTGTATGTGCAGTTAACTTATTAGCTATATCACTGTGGTGAAATATCCTTAATGGCAGCAACAACACACTGGTGCCTGTGTTATACTTTAACATCTACATCACAATTCTATATTATAAAACTACCAATATATTTAAAATGGTTTACATTCTCAAATTGATAACCATCAATGCTAAAAGTCCCTGAGGATTCTGTCATTAATTGATAAAGAACTTGAGTTTTTGGAACATTAATTATTAGATCATCATTAATTATTAAATCAAAGTCTTTAAATGTTGCACTCAAAACATTAAGTACATTCCATAAATTGTCATTTGAACTGGTAAAAATAACATAATTAATAGCATATTGTAAATCCAGAATCCAGTAATTTTTTAATATTTTTAACCCATTCAAATTAAAAATTCTGCCAATCAACCTGTAACTCATCTTGATCTTTGTTTCACTAAACTACCTATAAACAATTCTAACTACAACTGTCATAAAAATTGAAAAAAATTTTAGAGCAAATACACATTTTTGTTTAACACAAGTTTTTATTTCAAACATCTCATATTTTCCACTTGTAGTAATAACATTTTATCTCACTCCATCAGATAAAAAGCTATATATTATAAATAAAATAAATTTTGGTGGACAACCAATTATTTCAAATAATGCTATAAACATGTTCAATAAACTCAATCAAAGGTCTTGACCAAATCAATAAAAGCAATATATAAATCATTCCATTATTCCTGACACTTTTCTTGCATGTTTTCAACAACAAAAACCATATCTATAGTGCTTCTTCATTCTGTAAATCCCTATTAAGTTTCTGGTATTTATTCGCCTATGGTTGGAAACAATGTATTCCTCAAAATCCTTGAAAGTACTTTGCTGTAATGGATAATAATGATATTCTATGATAATTCTCACAATCTTATCTACTCCTATTTTAAAAATTGGACCAATAGAAGCATCTTTAAGATCACAAGCACAACTTCATTGACCTACATATCCTTAAAACAATTTCCGTATTTCTGAAATAACATCACTGGCATATTTTAAATTTTCTCCAGTTATTTCATCAAGATAACACAACCATTTCATTTTTAAAATCACAAAGATTTACTACGGTAGATAGATATCGTTGACCCAATCAAAATGAGTTGAGAAAATGGATGTATCATTTAAAAAAACAAACATCCCAATTCAAGTATCATTTAAAAGAGGATCAAAATAGTTCTTCTACCTGTCAAAATAATATGATACTATGTTGTTTTAAAGTATCAAACAGATCTAAAATGATAATTATTCATGAATGTCTCATTTTTAAGTCTTCTTGTCAATCATTAGACTTCTGCCTTCAGATCTCAGCATTTATTGTAAAGCTCCACATTTAAGGTATTATTCTGCTAAGGAAAACAAAATGCCCCATTTTCTTTTAATTAAATTTACTAATAATAAGATCAGAAAATAATCATGATTCTTTATTTTAATGAACTCAATAACAGATTTACTTGTTATCCATCGTATATTCTTTAAGACAATTACGTGTATCAGTAATGTGACAATCCATAATGCATTTAACAGCTGTTAAAATTCAGCAATGTATATTGAACACTTCTATAGATTGAATATCAATTTTCTTGTGAATATTATTGGAATAAGATGTACTTTTTTAATGCATCTATCATAAGAATTGTCTCATGGTTGGTTGGCTAATTCCTCCCCCCCCCCCAAACAGATCTCAACTTAAAAATAAACCAACCTTTGAAGAATGAATTGTTTACAAACGAATAGAGAACTAGTTTTCTAAAATATACAATTTTGAAGTCTGTGCTGACTTTTGGAACTTCTAAAGTCGATTTTGGTAAGAAACAAAATAATTTCTTTATCCATAATATATATATATATGTGTGTGTGTATTGATGTAGTTATAAATAAAAGGGTTTAATATATTTAATGATTTTACTAAAAAAAAAAAAACGATCTAAATTATTTGATTTTCTCTTTTGTCAAAATGATTTATTTATTTTGTATATACCCAATTCATATTTATGTCTATTTGGAACCAATAAATATACAATTCGCATTTAAAAATGAATCTATTAAATGTGATGAATTATTTCATGTTAAGATGTGTAAAAAGAAACACTTTTTAGCAAGTTATTTTGTAATTAGCACAATCAACATAGTTAATAAAAGTTACAAAATGTTAATATAAGCTTAATTTATTTGATGAGAATTGTATAAGATAAATGTAAAAAACCTTTAAACATCACATGATCACTATCTCCCATGCTTGCTCTTAACTGTTATTAAAATAGGCAAAACTCTCTCCATAGAGTAGTGCCACTCAAAGTAAGACAGTGTAATCAATGGACGCCAGAAGGCTTGTGCATAAAATCCCTATCTAGTGCCTACTCATCCAATATCCCCAAACTAGTTTCTGGCTTATGGTCTTCATCCAATCCTGCCTCATGGGAAGGTGGTGACTATGGTTATAAAAGGACCAAAGACACCAAAATGTATGGGTGCTGAACTGAGTTCAGACCCATATAAGTATATAAGCTACTGAGCTTAGATTGAAAATATTTGTGTGTTTTCAATTCTATTCTCATAGTTTTGTAGTTATGTAGAAATAAAAGGTGGCTGCTGGAGGGTTGCATTAGATCCTAAGATCTAGGTACAGTGCTCTCAGATCCAAGGCTCCTCACTGACAAAGGCCATAAGCCAGAAACTAGTTTGGGGATATTGAATGAGTAGGTACTAGATAGGAATTTTATGCACAAGCCTTCTGGCATCCATTGATTACTCTGTCTTGCTTTGAGTGTCATTACTGTATGGAGATAGTTTTGCCTATTTTAAATGTAAAAAAAAAACAATTAATTGAAATAAATTATAATTTTGTTAACTATTTGTTTATCATAATTATATACACCTGGCCATGGAAAGGCCAACCTTTTTGTTAAATTGGTTGCTGTAAGAATTTTTTTTGAAGATTTAATGTAAATTAACCAAAATATTTTAATATTATATAAATAAATGTGAAAAATGTACCTGGCCTTTGTAATAATTTTTTTTTTTTAATTGGTTACTTTACATACACAAAACTATTAATAAAACTAAATTAAAATTTAACTTTTTAAATATACCTCTTATATTTGATATGTGAATTTGACAGCATTTTTTAATTGATTGCTTTACCAATTTTTTTTTTGCTTTGCAAAATTACTTGTTGGCAAATGTATCTGACCTATAGAAAGACTGGTATTTTTGCTTTGTGGAATTACTTGTTTTGAATAAAATGCTCCTAATCAAATTAAGTCTCTTAAATATAAGGAAGAAATTACTTCTTTTGCATAAAATGCTTTGTAAAAAAAAAAACAACAACAACACATTATTAATAATGGAACAAATAATTATTTTTTTCCTTGAAAAATATAAATGTTTAACTTGAATATCACATGACAGTGTTACGGACAAACCTTTAGAGATTTTATATATATATTATTCTGTTTTAAAATTAGTTTTGGAAAAGAAAATAGCTTCTTTTGAATATTTGAAAGCTTGGTATACATATGTATAAGCAGTCATTGTACTGTGTAAATTTTAAGATTTAATTATTTTAGTAATGAGAAAGAATCTTAAAGGATGCTGATAGAATAATGTTAATCTTATTATTTTTATCTCATCTTGCTTCTCAGTATTTTTCTTATTTACACAAAGTTTATATCATATATTTATATTTTGCACTAAAACATCACATACTCACCATTTTCTATGCTTATAAGCTGCTTAAGCAATAGCAAAGTCTACATTCAATAGTGTCACTCAGTGCATAGTAATCTATGTGCAGTGCGCTCAGATCAAAAGCTCTCATGGATGAAAACCATATTGGATGAGTAGGTACTAGATAAGGATTTTATTCACCTTTTTGCATCCATTGATTACTAAGGCTTGCACTGGATGGCACTACTGTATGGAGAGTTTGCCACTTTTTTATTTATACGTGTTAAGCAAGATGATTATTAATTCCAATAAAACATACAGGGAAGACAACTCTCATTACAAAGTTCTTTGTATAAAAAAAGAGAGTATTTTATGGCAAAATATTTAGACTTAGATTAACTATTTAAATTTTTTCGCGTGTGTGAGTAATTTTAAATGGCGAACACAAACATGCAAGTTTTATTGTCATCATTCTTTTACTTAAAATATTTATTTTGTCATTAAATTAAGTATAAGATATTAATTAAAATAGACACAAAATGGAAGAAATAAAATATATTTTGTAAAGTACTCAAACATATATATTAATATTTTTTCTCATCTCATTAAAATACTATTATATAATAATTAAATTGCAATTTTAAAAAAAAAAATTCAATATTATAGGGGATTTGAACCCATATTTTCAAGATCCCTTCAGCCATCCAATCTATTTCACGCATCCAATACACATGACCATACACATGTGAAAAAAGATAAATGATCTCGAATATATATATTTCAAGCTGAACCAGTACTCATCAGTTGGTCCAGATCCTCATCTCCCACACATATGTAGAATCAGTGCTTGGTTCATATAAAGATAGCAAATCTTCAAACTTTAATGGACGGCTTCAATCTATTCCACTCTCCAACTCTTCAGCCATCCATGCCATTGCATATCTGATGATGGAATATCCAAATTTCTTGATGATGCCAATATTATTGTCATTTATCTTTTCACACGTGTGTGGTCATGAGCATTGGTTGGATGAGATAGATTAGATAGTTGAAGGAAGCTTGAAAGTCTGGGTTCAAATCCCCTATAATTACATTTAAACTCCAGAAATATAAAGTATACCTGTATTTAAATATTAAAAATTATTTAAGCAAAATATTTTTAAATATTTCCATTGACTTTTTTTTTTTTGTTGTTATTTAAAGTGTATATCTTTTACTGTTATAACAGCCAAAAATTAAAGATTTATTTTTCTTTACTAATAATGCAATAAAGAGCACCCTTCTCCGTCAATTAAAATGATTGGTTATATGAGATTTGTTAATATAAATCAAATAAAGAATTACCATGAAAAATTTGAGTTAAAGGAATTCTGTTTTTTTAAAAAAGCATTAAATCTATTAGCTACAAAAAAGTATATCTTTATATAAAAAATATTTATATAAAAGTTATTCTGAAATTCATCGAGGCATAATCTCAAAATTATTAAATATCACTTAAATTTTACATTTCAATTCAAAAAAAAAATTATTATAGCTGCATATGCACTAACACCAATCAGAAAAATTATTGTGAATTTTGTAATGGGGATGGGGGTGGGGTCTTTACTTAAATGCTACAAACCTATATGTAAAGAATTTTAAAATATAAAATATTTAAAAGTAATCTGAAAACGTATAACGAATAATTATTAACTATTTTAAAGACAAACTCATACCGTCAGGATTAAATCGGACATTTCCCTTTAAGTACAAAGTTATATTATACCCTAAATAGTTTAAATATTTTTTATATTCTATTATGCAGATGATGCTAAACTAAATCTGCTAGGATTAAAAAAAGCAACAGCTCATACTTGTAATAATATACCACGATTAAGTTAACAAAAATACATATGCATTATTTAGAACAGCTTACTATTATTTTTATCATTTACACAAACATTCATTCTGCTTTATCAGGCACTGAGAAGAAAGACCATGGTGTTTCTTGATCTTAAACTCAGAGGTAAAAAGCCAATAAACTCACCACGCTGGCTAATGCGTGTTGGTGAGCAGCCCATCCATGTTCGTATACTATATGAATAAACACATAGTAATAACAGCTGCAACGACAAGAACATATGGAGTGGACATTAGGAAATTTGCCCTGCTCGGTTTCTTTAAGGCCTCCAATTTATTTAATTAGGGATGTTTTTAATGGCTAATGTTATAAATTCTTTTTGTTCTTTATTTTTATCAAAAAAAAAAAAAAAACAAGAAGAGATTTATGGGGGGGGGGTTGATTGTAAAAGACTCAGAAAGAGATCACAATGTGAGATGGATGGATGAAATAAAAAAGTGTGTAGAGGTGATGTGGAGAAGAGAAACTAAAGATCGGAGAAGATGGATTAAACTTGAAGAGACCTTCATCCTGCAGTGAATTGATAATGATTGATAATGATGATGATGAATGACTATTATTTTTTAAAAATATATATTTTAATATATAATAATATAAAATATATTATTTTTTAAAAAATATATGGATAAGAAAATAAACAGATGTTACCGATATCGTTGAAAGAATTAAAAGACTGAAGTGACGTTGGGCTGGACATATTGCTAGAAGAGA
Organism: Epiperipatus broadwayi; assembly: GCA_028023455.1. NCBI lineage: Eukaryota > Metazoa > Onychophora > Udeonychophora > Euonychophora > Peripatidae > Epiperipatus > Epiperipatus broadwayi. The sequence goes on along the minus strand of JAQFVV010012508.1, from coordinate 3,904,994 downwards.
TGATAATAAATGGACAATTGAAACCTTAAACTGGATTCCAAGAGATTGTAAAAGACCCAAAAAAAGACCACATGTGAGATGGATGGATGAAATAAGAAAGTGTGCAGGGGTGATGTGAAGAAAAGAGGCTAGAGATAGCAGATGGTTTGAACTTGGAGAGACCTTCATCCTGCAGTGGAGTGATAATGGTTGACGATGATGATAATTATTATTTACCATTCTTTTAGCATGTATGTATATTTGCACAGACACGCAAACCATCTAATAGTCTTTAAATAGACCATTTTATGGTGAATTTGTACAGATATAAAATTGATTAATTTTATTATTAACGCTCACAATATCTTTCAATATCTTGAAACTAGCACTGATGCCTAAAACCTGCTGACAAATAAGGCAGTGAAAACCTAGAATTGCATGTTCAATAACTTAAGTAAACGAATTGGCAAAATTATTTTCTCGTCTGACCATATTGCAAGCACTGTTAGTTATTACTGATATAATTTTAGAAAGATTTATATCTATTTCTTTTGTTATTATTGCTAATAATGATAAACTGATTTAAGTTTCTCCAAATACCTAAATAAGCTGATACACTTATGTTATTAGTCTCAAGACAAAAAGAAATGAAACCGGAAGACTTTATATCTTCTTTTTATCTGATGGGTTATATTTTTAGCCATTTCCAAGGTTCTTTTTTTGTCCATATTTTTATCCAAATCCATATTTTATATTCTTTGAATATTTTTTTTGTTAATTTTCAAAATCTTAAAAAAAAATGGATGCACATTTAAACTATACCATCACCAAAAAGTTTGGCAATTCGGTTTGAGAAAATATAATTAGTGGCAATTCATCATCATCATCAATCATTATCAATCCATTGCAGGATGAAGGTCTCTCCAAGTTCAATCCATCTTCTCTGATCTTTAGCTTCTCTTCTCCACACTATCCCTGCACACTTTCTTATTTCATCCATCCATCTCACATGTGGTCTCTTTCTGGGTCTTTTAAAATCTTTTGGAATCCAGTTTAAGATTTCAATTGTCCATGTATTATCATCTCTTCTAAAAATATGTCAAGCCCAACTCCACTTCAATCTTTTAATTTTTTCAATGAGATCAGTAATACCTGTTTGTTCTCTCATCCATACATTGCGTTTTCGATCTCTTCTTGTTACTCCAACCATGCATCTATCCATACTTCTTTGAGTGGTCTGAAGCCTCTGTATTGCTCTTCTATTAAGTGTCCAAGTCTCAGATCCATAAGTAAAAACTGATGAAACACATTTGTTAAAAACCTTTTTTTTTTCAAACACATAGACATATTTTCTTTTAGTATCAAGTTATTTCTACCAAAAACATTCCAACCAAGTTTTATTCTATGATTAATTTCATCCATTATGTTTCCATCTGTTTTAATAATCTGACCAAGGTATTTGTAACTGTTAACTTCTTCTAATTCATCATAATCAATCTTTATTTTCATATTTTGAGCAAATCGATTAAACATTACTTTAGTCTTTTTAACATTTATGTTTAGTCCTACTTTCATCTGATAACTCCTGCAACATTTCCTGCAGCTCTGAAGCATTATTTGCAAAAACAACTACATCATCTGCAAAATCTAATTGACTTAAATAATCTCCATTTACTTTCACTCCTTAGCTTCCCATTTTAATCCACAAAATACTTCTTGCAGCACTGCTGTAAAAAGTTGACTAATTGCCAATTTATTTAATTAGGGATGTTTTTAATGGCTAATGTCATAAATTCTTTATGTTCTTCTTTAATTTTATCAAAAAAAACAAACAAACAAACAAACAGGAAGAGATTTATAATGTTATTTTACTGATAAGATTCTGCATACTATTTTCCTGAAATACTGGCCTTATTAATCATGCCATATTCTTCTGTCCACCAACTTTGAAATTTTCTGTTATTCAATTCAGATAATTTTAATATTTACTTATACTCATCATATGAACTAGAATAGCAACTCTCTATGTAATATATACTTTTTAAAATATTATATAGTATAAATATAATAATTACTTTAAAATTAATCCACAACTGTAATGTTTAACTGAAACCCACAGGCTTATTATACACCTGTGTCTATATATGTAATATATAGGGTATATGAGAACAGACTTTCACATGAACCACCACTCTTCACACTTTCTCATAACATTGATACACTGGAACACATATATGTTGAAAAGATAAATAATCACCAATATCTGTATTTCATGCTAAACGAGCAATCATCAGTTGGTCGAGATTACCATCTTTACCCATATATACTATAAGTGCTCAGATATATATTAAGATAGCCAAACCTCATACTTTAAAGGACACACTTCAATCTACTCCACACCCCAACTCTTCAACCATCCATCCAATTGAAAATCTGATGATGGAATGCTCGCAGGCTACCCTGAGGCCGAAATTCTTGTCACACCCATGTTGACCTAAGGTCAGTCTGATCCCTCATGCACAGGACATAATCCATTTAATACACATACAAGGGATGGACAGACATCTCTACTGTAATGTTTGTTTCTGTACTATGTTTTGGAACATTTACAATGCACTTACATATTTTCTGCATACTACCAGAACTTTGCACAGTGTATGTTGCTTCATAATATGAATGTAAATGCATGTGTGATTAGAGATGGAAAGACAGATATGTATCTACCCCAAATAAGAGTGTGTTATGGTGAGGAAAATCAATTTTTGTTAATTTTTCTCAATATAAAACAAAATCTGTAATAATTATTAACACATAATCTTAATAAAATATAAGCTAATAATAATATCATTTACACATGCCACTAAAATTTTCTTATGTGCATGAACGACATAAATTGGCCATAGTAGTACTAAATTGTAGCTGTAGTTATAACAGCAACAAAAATTTAAGCTAATTAAAAGTTTTTTTTTTTTTTTGGGGGGGGGGGGGGGGGGGAGATATATTTTTTGGTTTTTGTTTCTTGCTTATCATTAATCATATAGAGTGAAGGGGAATTCGCAATCTTCATATCTTACAACTTTAAAAGATAAAGGATAGTGTGTTTTATGTTTTGATTTAATTTTTTTTTTTTCTAATTAAAAGTTTTATTTTATTTTTTATCAAATCAATCATGTTTCTTTATTAGATTTAAGTGCATGAATCAGACCATATGAGATATTCATACATTTAATTACTTTTATGTTAATTATCTCACACTTAATCACAAAATTTTATTTAAAAAAAGGCAATTTGCATGGAATACAGAACTATGACACACAAGATATAAATATAATGATAGTTTCATAAATATATAACAAATAGCAAGCCAATCGTTGTCTAATGATTTGTGATAAAAGAAAAAGATAAACATGACTGGTAATTGGTTGTTCAGTGCAGTTTGCAAAATAGTTGTGATCCATTTGATAAAAATTTGCAAAAAAAGATGTGTTGCAAGTTAAAGTTAATCGAATAAATAAAATTCACAAATTGTATGCATTGTATATATTGTTTACTTCATATTTACAAAGTGTGAAATCATTTTCTTGCTTTTAATTCAATGCATTCGTCATTTCCAAAAGCTATTAGTAAAATGTTTTCTAGTACATCTTGTTTGTGACAATACTCTTATAAATACATTTTAAATTTAATTTATTGACAGCGGTAGACTTCATTCATAAACCAAATGTTACTAAGACGATAAATTAATTCCTAAGTATGTATGCATTGTGTGTGTATATATATATAATCAGGGTCATCACATGCAAGTAGTATGGGGCACAAATGCACTTTATCAATAGGTTTATGACAATTAATAAAATTTATATGTAAATGAAAATATTTAAATTTACAAATCACTTCACTGTTAGAAACATGTTCTGATTGCAAATATTTTTATTTTTTTATTAAGGAAAACATTTCTTTAGAATAAATACATAAATTCTTGCTGTACATTAATAACTTGGACAGTAGATTGAATGGTTGATGCATCAAGTATTTTAGATATTATGCTAGTATATCTATGCAACTGAGGTATATCTGCCCCAAAGACTATGCTTTGGAGTTCATGTGCTAGTTTTATTGTTTGTATTAGATTGGAGATTGAATCATCCTTTAGTTCATAGATTGAACGTGTTTTAATTCGAATTCAGTTTCACTTCTTACCTGTGATCACCAGTTGAAATTTATAATTTTTCAGTTATTTATTGGAATCATAAGTCGAATCAACCAATCAACTATTATTTTTGGGGCTAACCCCATCGTTCAAATTGCCCTATTATTTTCCTCATAGAAACACCCTTGCAGAGTTAAACCCTCTTTGTCTTCCAATGATTTTCTTATTTAAATCTATGACGATTATTTTTCTACTTAATCTTGTGATAAATGTTTGAAATATATTAAATCTTACCATTGTCCTACATGGAACAAATAGTTGGTATTTCATTGCAATAATTAATAAAATTTATATGTAAATGAAAATGTGTAAAGTTCTGAATCGCTCCATTGTTAGAAACGTATTCTGTTTGCAAATATTTTTTATTTAAATATAAGAGGATTACTTTTTTATTCAGACTGGTGACAAGTGTTCAAAATATACCATTGTGTTAAACCATATAGATTCAACATCATTTCACTCCAATAATTAATAAAATTTATACATAAAGGAAAATGCTTAGATTTCTGAATTGCTTTTATTTTAAACATTCTAATTTATATTTTAAAAAATGACACTTTACTGTTAATAATTTATTTAAAAATAAACTTATTCAAAAAATATTGCTTATAATAATTATGTATAATGAGCAATTAACTTTATTATCATATATTATACACTATTGTATCGTGTTTCAGTATAGCATACTGATAGTGTATCAGATACTGAAATATGGAATCTGGGGTCGATCCAGGTGTAATTTTATATATTTTTTATAACACTGATATTTTCTTTTTAGTATTAATATTGTCATTTTCTTTTAATATCAACATAATTTTATTACATGTTTTACTAATCTGCTTTTCTTTGGATTTGGAGTGTTATGAAATTAGTTACTTAGCTATAAACTTGTAACTGATCCAGAATATTATCCAAATACACGATGGTCTAAATCCAAGGAAACAGAATTAATGAAAAACATTTTTTTACAATAAGATATTATTGCACACATTTCACTAAAAGGATATTATCATTTAATGCCACTTTGTTGATTGTAAAACCATTCTATGCCACTTAAAATTGCTTTATTGGGAAAGTGCCTACAAAATTTTTTCTGTTCTAGTGGAAGAAACCAATTGTTTGATTTTTTTATAGTAATTATCATAATCTATCATTAAACAAAAGAAAATGCAAGGTGTGATAATGGCGTGTAAAAATTTATTGCATAAATAATGTAAATATGAAGATTTCTTTCCTTAAATAAATATAATGTAAATCCTTAAAACTCCTAGACATCAGACTATATAGTATGTCTAAGTTATTTTACTGAAATAATGAGCATCCAAAAAATGAAATTATGCAGTAGTGTAAATATTCTAACATTGTTAATACAAAACATAACAAATTATGTATGATAGATTCCAATTAAAACAAAGAAAAAAATAAGGTATTTCAACTAACCAATTACCATGTTGGTTAGTCAGTCTAGTTAAAGCTAATTATTATTTATCAGATTGAAAACACCAAAATCTGGAAAATTAATATGTAAATAAAAAGCTAAAAGTATAAATATTTTTTTAATATTCTATTGTTTCCGTGTTTCTCGTTAAACAAAATTATACAGAATTCATTTTGTTTTAAGTTACTAATATTATTCCATGACCAGAGCTGATCCGAGAAAAAAATGGGGCTCAGTGCAGTTTTCATGTTGGGGAGGGGGGGTCTTTTTCACATGATAAAATACATTTAGATATTTAAAAAATATATATTATTTGTATTTGCAAATATATATATATAAATTAAAATTGCCCAAATTTGTATAAATAATTACTTATTTATTATAAATATGATTTCAAATCAATATTTAAGAAAACAGAATAAAATACATATAATGCAAAAAAAAAATATTTTCTTTTCTTTAAAGTTTTATTGTGAATCTGTTAAGAATATTGTCCTAATTTTATTATTTTTTTGCAAATTTTTGTTTCAAAAGATAAAAATGCTAACTGAAGAGGATCATTCTTGGTCTATACTGATTTCGCATCAACATGATAAGAACACTGGAAACATTTAGGTATAAACACACAGTAATGGAAAAATCTGCTTTACCACATAATGAGTCTCTTTTATGATTGTATTATTTCATATGGGATACTTATTGTAAGCCTATAAATTATAAAGTTTTGTATAAAAGGGGGGGGAATGTAGTTTCACTTAACATATAATAAAATATTATTTTTTGATTTTCACAAAAGGCATAGACCATGCAAGTCCAGGGTCTCAATAAATGTGGGCCTTGTATAGTATTGCACCATCCTCAGACCGGCTCTGTTCATGGAATTAGTTACACTGAAATTTAACATGCACAAAGGCACCTTTTCCCCATGCCGTGGTCTTATAGACGATTAATGGACACAACCCATGTATGGAATAAAGATCATATCAATGATAAGAGTTCTTTTAAATCAAGTCATCACCCTGAACAAGGCTTTAAATTTATTTGTTGGTAAATGAAATGGAAATATTCTCAATTACTGGACTGATTTATAAAATTTAAGAAGAAACCTTCACCCCTCTCATCTCTGAATGCAAAAAAACACGAAACTTCTGGATATGTAAAAAATTAATAGCAAAAAATATATAACAAGATAATACATATAGTATGTCCTTGTTAACATTTTAAAATTTTGATAAATTATTTAATAATTATGTTAATTAAATATGAATAAATAAAATAAAAAGGTATTAATAAAATAATATTATATTAAAATAACTGTGGATATATAACTTATACGAATACATGAGAATAGAAAAAAGGCCTGTTTGACTTATTGGTTATTTTCACTAAATGTTACTTCTAGATGAAAAGATTTTTAAACAACTAAGAAACAAAAAAGATTTTTAAATACAAATACTCATTTTTCTTATATATAAATGTTTTTTTTTTATAATTCAATTAATAAGTAAATAAAACAAAATAAATAAATTGCTTCCATTATCTAAGAATCTATATCATGAACTTTGAAAAAAAATATTAATTTATTGAATTCATTTTACAGTTGAGCAAATACAAAAAGCAAATTACAGAAAGTAATATTGTATTCTTTTATAACTGTAATGGAAATTTTTATTTAAAAACAAACAAACTGAGCACTGATTATATGTATGTGTGGGAGATGTTGACCTGGATCAACCGATGGATGCTGATTCAGCACGAAATACTATATTAGAGATCACTTATCTTTTGCACATGTGTGTGGTCATGTGAATCGGCTATATAAGAAGGGATGATAGCTGAAGGGAGCTTGAAAGTCTGTGTTCAAATCCCGTCTATTTACATATAGAATTCTGTATATACATTATACTTGTATTTAAATATTTTTTTAAAAAAAAGTCTATTAAGATGAACTCCATCAAATCTTGATCCATCTATTCATTTCATATTTTGAAAATAATATCAATCAATCTGGTTCATATTTTTTTCTAATTTTAGGATTGAAATTGAAAAGTTATCTTTCTATGTATATTTATGTTATTTTAAATATGCAAAACTCTCCATACAGTTATGTACTAGCATAAGATATGGTGATCATGTGATGTTATTTTAAATAAATGATATGACGGGTGAAGTATATAGTTTTGAAATTATTCCATATATATATATGATGTTTTCACGATTATAAGCTTTCAATAAGGTAGTTTTGGGGTCAAACTGTGTGCTATTTTTCTTCCCAATGTTTCGATGAAATAGCATCCACCATTGTCAAAGTTAACTTTTCAAAAAAAGCTGTTAGATCTGACATAGTTACAAGATTGAGTGTGAGATAAAGAATGAGATTGAGCGTAAAGTAGTTGAGCATTCAGAATATGTGAATTAACAAAAATGTTTATTTTCTTCAGTTTCACCATTAATTATTTTCAAGTTTGTATTAGAAGAAAGAGATAAAATAAGTGATCTCCATAAGGCTGGAATACGTTGTGCTTCATCAGTTCTATTTAAACTAGTTGGTATTTTTAAATAGAGCTGATGAAGCACAATGTATTCCAGCTTTATGGAGATCCTTTTATTTTATTTCCTTCTTCTAATATAAACCTGAAATCAAGTAATGGTGAAACTGAAGAAAATAAACATTTTGTTAAGCCACATATTCTGAATTCCCAACTATTTTATGCTCAATCTCATACTCACACTCAATCTCATTACTATCTGAGATCTAACAGGTTTTCTTTGAAAAGTTAACCATGACAATGGCAGATGCTATTTAGTTGAAACATTGGGAAGTAAGCAAAAGTAACACACGGTTTGATCCAAAAACTATTTTATTTATATAACTCAAATGTCAGTTGGAAATTTCACCATTTCTGAAATGAAATATTAAAATGGTTAATTATAAATTTATTTAAATGCACATTCATTAGGTAAGTAATATTTACTAAGGCTGTAAACCTCAAGAGTGTGCATGTGAAATGCAAAGGTAGGGGCCTCTACAGGTCTTAACCACAAGTTTATGCTTTGGAAGAAAAGAGAGGAACCCTTCTTTACTTCAACCTACTTTCTATATAAATAGGTGAAGCTGAAGCGGTTAGATCTGAGAGTGTGAAGCTATTCAATACTTCACTGATTAAGTCCGCAATTCCTATTACACATTAGTACTCGTGAAATCTTTCGATTTACAATGAATCAATGGAAAGATCTTATAGTTAGAAATCTATTATGATAATTTAAAGTTGTAATTATAAATTTATTTAAACACATTCATTACATAAATAACATTTACTAAGGCTGTAAACCTCAAGAGTGTGCGCATAATAAAATGAAAAGTTTTCTTCATTTTATCCAGATAACTCTATCAATCTTCAAACAAATAAAATAGATGGATCAATAAATAACAGAGGAAACCAAATAACCAAATGGAGATATTAATCAATCTGTGATATTACTATAGAATCCACTTCTGTAAAATCATATCTTCATTGGATTGGAAATGTAATATGAATGAATGCAAGACATCATAAAAGTTTGTTTATGGTAAACTTGGACATGGTTTTCATCAATGAGGTAGATTAAGGATTATTTAAAAATCATTCAAAAGAAGTGCAATATTAAATGTTTCCATTGGGCAAATATGGAGAACAGAACACGTTGGAGAATTACAATTGAATAGGGTGTTGGAACATTTCAGAAGGAAAATTTTTTCTACTGAAGAAATTAAAATACACTGTCATAAAATATCAAATAAATATAAAATGAACCAGAATATTGTACATGTGGCTACATTTGGGATTCATAGAATGGTTTATATAGTCATTGCAGAACTCATTTCTAGAGCAGTTTTTTTTTCTTTCCTTTCCTTGGAGCTGAAACAATCATACTAATTTATGAATGTCTACCATATGTAAGGCATTAACCGCTCAGCTGCCATGGTAAAAATATACATAGGCAAATTGCATAAATTTACATAAGACTTTACCACAAACATATCTCATTTAGTAATGAGCTGTAATTATGGGAACTTAGGCTTCCCAAAAGCACTCAGACTACTAATCTAGGATTATTAATTATATAGCTTCATTACATGTGCGTAAAGCACAATTATAGAATTAGATATTAGGCATTTTCCTAGAAATTAGTATAAAACTAAAGTCCATTCCATACATGTTGTTACTGCAAAACTGAACTATAACTATCATGAATCATCCAGTCTAATAAAATTATTGGTCTTTATTTCTAAGTCTACATCATAGTTTTTAAGATAATGGTTGGATTTTTGTGACAGCAGAATGGAAAAAAATATAGAGATAATAGGTAGAACAATATTTAAAAAGGCCCCACATTTTCAAAAAGAGAAGAATGGAAAAGAAGGCAACTGATAACCAAATTCCAGGTGCTATATAAAGTTTGGTGCTTTTCTCACATACTGGACGAGCCACCAGGTGACGCTACAGAACCACCAAGAAGCCTGCAATTGATAATTTTTTTTTAATATTCGCTAAAAATCGCTTAATTTTAGAAATGGTAGACACCCCCCCCCCGGCGCACAAGACAAATCAGTCAAAATCGCTGAAATTGAAATATAAAAAAAAAATCAGTAAAAATCACTTCATTTTAGAAATGGTAGACCCCCCCCCCACGAGACAAATCGGTCAAAATCGCTGAAATTGAAATGTATAATTGAAAAAAAACTATAATAAAAGCCTACGAAATTAAACAAAAACATACTAAATGTCAAAGAGATTTAAAAAAAGAATCACTCTTCAATTATCTAACTAACAGATAATAATTCAAACCTTAAGAACAGACTAATACATATTAAGTAATCAATGTTCCTATTAATCTGTAATAGCGACATTAGAGTTTAAATTCAGTTAATATGTTACTGTATTACTAGTTTATATCAAAAATTATTGCAAATACTCTGTTTAAATCACACATACATAAAATCAACAAAACAGAAATAAAATAATCAGAATAGAAAATTGAAATTTAAAACAAAAGTTGATTCTAACATCTGAGGCGAATAATGTTTAGAACCCCCCCCTCCCCTCCCGCACGAAGGGTTCAATGAAAAATAAGTAAAGTGTAAATTATGAATGCAGTTTTTAAAATCCTATGAAATAAATGAGAAAAAAAGTATGATAAAAGCCACGACATTAAACAAAAATGTACTAAATCTCAAAGCGATTTAAAAAATAAAAGTATTTATAAAATGCAAAAATAGCATGAAAATATCTAACTAACAGATATAATAATAATTCAAACCTTAATAACAGACTAATACATATTAAGTAATTAATGCTCCTATTAATCTATAATAGCGTCATTAGAGTTTAAATTCAGTTAATATGTTACTCTATTACTAGTTTATATCAAAATTATTGCAAGTACTCGGATTAAGTTGCACATATATAAAATCAACAAAATAGAAATAAAATAATCAGAATAGAAAATACAATTTGAAAGTAATTAAAATAGATTACCAATTTCCCTGGAGAGCGAGTTCATCTTTCAGCAGGTCCTTGAATTTTTTCATCCTTGCAAAATGAAACTTGGGCATTCTAGATCACTCCATTAGTGACAAAATATGTATATATTGTAACATCCTCACTTCGAAGATCAAATCCTGTCCAATACAGTTACCTTCACACTTACATTAAAGAAAAACATTATACCCACTGACATACCCACTATTATTACAGCAAGAGGCTCTCCTATGGTTTTGACATTCAGAGGAGTACAACCGCAATGTTTCTTCTGCCTTCAAAGAACACACCTCATTAAAGACTGTGCAGCAAGAATATGCACACACTGTGGTATTAAAATGAATAAATTTCACAAATGTCCTGGTAGACCTATTAACAAGTCCTTAAATAGACAATCATCACATAGGACTAATTCAAACAGCAACCTCACAAACCCAGATATTCAGATTCAAATAAATCCTCCAACAAAACCTTCCACATCCAAAACTATATTTCAAAATGAAAATATTCAAGAAAGAACAAACGTCAACCTTTACACTAATAGTAGTAAATCAGAGAACCAAACAACAACAAATACTGCTCCTAAACCAATCACGCAAACTAATAATACTCAAGATCAAACATTCGAAACAACTTATACTAATCCCCAAGAAATAATATTAGGTCAAACTCTTTCTACAAAAGAAGATAATATGACCAAACCATCTAAAGAGAACAAGATAAACCCAGGCGATGAAGAAAATACACTCAAAAAATGTCAAAACAATTCTGCCAATATAACTCCTAACCAGCTTAAAACAACTGATAACAACCCTAAACAGAGTGAACCACAAACTATCTGCAATTCTTCAACTCCTGCAAGAATTAACCTACCAGACGAAAAGATCCATCAAACACCCAACCCGAAAGTCAGCATGATCGAAGATTCACAACTGTTACAGCAAACAGAGAATGTCTCAAGTCTAAAATTCGAACAAAAATCTTATGACAATAAAATAACACTACTATCAAAAGAACAGGAAAAGGAAAACAACACTAATCAACTTCAAAATCCTCAAAAAATTGACACAACAAATACCCAAAATACAATTAAGAAAATTAAAAGAAAATCAATTCGCTCAGATAAATCAAGCTCTGATGATGTTAGCTCCCACCCGGTACTTTACTCACCACCCCCCTCTAACAAACAAATCTCCGATAAATCCAACTCAAAGCTTCACAAATCCATAGAAAAAAAGAGGAAAACCATGGATCTTACAACCTTAGATACCATTGATTCTCCCGATGAATCTCAGACAGATTACTCTACTCCATCAGACACCGAAGACTTCATGGATGCGATTCCTCAACCAACAAATATATCACCAAGCCATCTACAAGTTCAATCACAAGTCTCTGACTGCCTAACAACATCAGACCTCATTAATATAGAGATGTCCCACATTCACTTGGATCACTTTGCTGAGGACAGTTTGGATTAATCTATCATGTTCTGCAAAATAGCTGGCATAAACATTCGCGGCATCAACTCAATCGATAGAGTTCTTGCTATTAAAAACTGGCTCTCACTCTGCTCCCCACATACACTTCTTATGGGCGAAACCAAACATCACTATAAGACTGACCATAAAATAATATCTCTTCTCTCCTCTCTCGGATTTACTAGATTTTCCATCGGCCATTCAGCTTCAGGTGGAGTCGGTATTCTTCTTAGCAAATCAGCACCACCAAAAAGTTTCAACATTCTATTCCTAGATGCCAATATTATTATTATAGAAATAGATTATTGGGGTTATCCGATCATCATAGCTTATATTTATACAGCCAAAGACACCTCTCAATATCTAAAAATAGTTAATATCCTAAATGCCATCAACGCTAGCAGAGCCTCCCCTACCATTCTTCTCGGAGACTTTAACACCACCTACAATGACTTCAACAAGAGATTTTTGCATCTAATAAATCGCAGATTATTGCATCTAATAAATCGCAGATTAATGTGTGGAGAGGGCTTCTTCCCACCCGAAGCCTACTCTTTCTATACTAAAACTAAAAAGTCCCTAATTGATCTGGTTTACTACACCCCAGACCTCCATTTCAACCTTGATGCAGCCTTAACCCCTGTTGCTTTCTCCGATCATATGGCTCTGATCTTACAACTCACGCCTATCTCAATCCCTACACCTATAGATGGACCTGGAAAAACCATGCACATGATCACCCAATCAAACATGACCGAAGCGATAGTGTCTGAGTCATACATCTATTTCCAGAAAATAAACATCCTTTCCCTCCCTGCTGAGGAGGGCTGGTTTTCCTTCATCGGAATTCTTCAGTCCATATTAAATCACCACACCAGGAAAATCAAAGGACCAAATGGTCTTCTAAATGACCTAACAGACATTAATATACAACTTCAAGCATCACAGCAAAATTTCACAAATACAGAAAAAATTATCTTCCTTAAAAACCTCTACAAAATCAAGCAAAAATCCCTTGCAGAATATATTTCCATCAGAAGAGCCAAATGCTTCTTAGCACAACAACACTGCTGGACGAGAGACTACCTCAGATGGGCACTGGGTTACAATAAAAAACAAATCACTCCCACATCCATTTATACTAATGGTACCAATCTCATTGGCTATCCAATGATGCAGCACATCAGCAAACAATTCTGCCAATTAATGCAAAAAGATGGAGCCCCTCCAGTAAACAGCTGGTTGGATGCTGGAGACCCCAGCGAACATGGCATCACAGAAATCCAAATTAAAAAGAAGATATCATCACTCCCTGACAGCATTCATCCTGGCCTTCACGGCATCCCAAATTTCCTTCTCAAACACCTCAGTCAATTCACTGTTCCAATTATTAAAAAAATGATAGATCACCTAGCTTCCGGCTACAGAAACATAGCATATCTTTACCCTGTGGCACTTGTGCCTTTTATTAAAAAAGCAAAACCACTAAACGACATTAACAGTATCCGACCAATATCCATGACCCCACTGCTTATCAAGATTATAGAGTCAGTCATTAAGGACCAAATCCAACCTCAAATTCTTAGCAATATCTCGCCAAACCAATACGGAAAAAAGGGATCATCAACCTCGCATGCTATGTCCAATATAACTGCACTGTTCAATCATATCAGAGTACATCGTAAATCCAAACCTATTGCCGTCCAACTGGATGTTGCAGCAGCATTCGATTCAGTACAGATCAACACCCTTCTGGATATTCTGATGGAATACGACATTCCAGCTGCAATTGTTCAGATTATCAGCAATCTGCTCAACAACAGAGAGATTTTTCTCTCTCTTGATGGCAAGATCACTCCAGGTTTCAAGCCATACAAGTCGATCGGAAGGATCCGCTCAGTGCCCTTTTCTTCACAGCATACATCAACCCTCTTCTGGTGGATATAGAAAAAAACCTCCCTGGAATATTCCTTCCTTCTCTCAATAAAGATTTCAATGTATTCGCATACATAGATGACATCATGGTTGTGCTTCCCACCATTAAATACCTTCCCCATCTCATGAACATCTTAAACAGAAATACAGTGAAACTTGGCCTACAAATAAATTTTAACAAATCTTCCATCTGGAAGATAATGTCTGGTAAACAAATCAACTCTTCCTTTTCTGCTAAACCACAAAGATACCTTGGCTTCCCAATCTTCAAACCTCCAACTGCAATGGCAAGAATGATTCAAGATGCAATCCTCCAATCAACTGAAGCCATCACCACTTCACTCTCTAGAGTATACCTTTCATTATATGGAAAGGTTAGCCTCCTCAACATGATCATAATGCCAAAAATCTCATATTATCTTCCATTCATTAAAATCACTAAACAGTTTCAAAATAAAATTAACCGATTATGCACCAAACTTCTCTGGAGAGGAAGGACTGTTGCCATTAGCTTGCGAGGTATCCAACGACCACGCAGGTTCAATGGACTGTCATTCCACTCAATACAGGCAATCATTTTACAAAAAACTCACAATATTCTACATAATCTGATCCTCTCCTATGGATACTCCAACATTATGAAAAAAATTACACCAACTGATCGTCCCCCGCCCTTTTCCAGTTCATGGATATCATTGCTAATAGATCATCTACAACTTTATAACCCGATGATGTCCTCTAACCTTAACCAAAAAATCACTTTGTGGGAAGCATACAATCTAATCAACTATAATCAACAACCCATTAAAACCAGCCTAAAAATAACCAACCAAAGACTCATTACACACTTCAAAAGATGGAGCCTTGAACCCAAATTCCTGGACTTCATCATTAAAATTAATCTTGATGCGCTTCCCACAAATTCGTTTCTTTATCACCGAAGAGGTTTTACTAGCATTGACCCTATATGTGGTTTATGTGCTCGTGAAGATGAAACCACAGACCATATTATACACCGCTGTCCAAGACTTAAAATACTGAAAGATATAATCATAATCAATTCTTACATAAGATCTGAAATGATTTTCTCACTTGAAAATGCCATTAATAGTGGAACTTTTTCAATAATAAGGCTCTCTATCTTTGTCCTTTATTCCATATGGATAGTGAGATGCAAAACTCTCATGGAATTACCCCGCCACAAATCATACCATTGTTTTACCAGACTCTCAAAAAATCAAGAAACATGATCAGCTCCTTGCCTCCAGTAAAGTCTTTGACGACACCTGGTCTCTAACCGCTCTATCCTTTTCCTGATTGTCAACTCCCACCTACCCAGAATTCTAGAATAGACAATATTAAAAAGAAAATAGTCGTGTTATTAAAAAAAAAAAAAAAGCTAATAACATTCATCAAGTTCTCAGTTTCTCATATTCTACACAAACCCTTCATTATACCTAACCACATAAGTGTATAACAACTACTAACTAACATATTCTAGCCATATGTTAATCAGAACTTTTTATAATATTATTGTACAATTTATTCATTAACTTATCCATTATCAAAATGTAATCACTATTTATTACTAATAAAATTTTTTGTTGAAATGAACTATCATGAATCATCCAGTCTAATAAAATTATTGGTCTTTACTTCTAAGTCTACATCATAGTTTTTAAGATAATGGTTGGATTTTTGTGACAGCAGAATGGAAAAAAATATAGAGATAATAGGTAGAACAATATTTAAAAAGGCCCCACATTTTCAAAAAGAGAAGAATGGAAAAGAAGGCAACTGATAACCAAATTCCAGGTGCTATATAAAGTTTGGTGCTTTTCTCACATACTGGACAAGCCACCAGGTGACGCTGCAGAACCACCAAGAAGCCTGCAATTGATAATTTTTTTTAATATTCGCTAAAAATCGCTTAATTTTAGAAATGGTAGACACCTCCCCCCCCGGCGCACAAGACAAATCAGTCAAAATTGCTGAAATTGAAATATAAAAAAAAAATCAGTAAAAATCATTTCATTTTAGAAATGGTAGACCCCCCCCCCGCCGCACGAGACAAATGGGTCAAAATCGCTGAAATTGAAATGTATAATTGAAAAAAAACTATAATAAAAGCCTACGAAATTAAACAAAAACATACTAAATGTCAAAGAGATTTAAAAAAAGAATCACTCTTCAATTATCTAACTAACAGATAATAATTCAAACCTTAATAACAGACTAATACATATTAAGTAATCAATGTTCCTATTAATCTGTAATAGCGTCATTAGAGTTTAAATTCAGTTAATATGTTACTGTATTACTAGTTTATATCAAAAATTATTGCAAATACTCTGTTTAAATCACACATACATAAAATCAACAAAACAGAAATAAAATAATCAGAATAGAAAATTGAAATTTAAAACAAAAGTTGATTCTAACATCTGAGGCGAATAATGTTTAGAACCCCCCCTCCTCTCCCGCACGAAGGGTTCAATGAAAAATAAGTAAAGTGTAAATTATGAATGCAGTTTTTAAAATCCTATGAAATAAATGAGAAAAAAAGTATGATAAAAGCCTACGACATTAAACAAAAATGTACTAAATCTCAAAGCGATTTAAAAAATAAAAGTATTTATAAAATGCAAAAATAGCATGAAAAACGGCGGGAAAGGTCTTAAAAAAGAATCAGTCTCAGTTATCTAACTAACAGATATAATAATAATTCAAACCTTAATAACAGACTAATACATATTAAGTAATTAATGTTCCTATTAATCTATAATAGCGTCATTAGAGTTTAAATTCAGTTAATATGTTACTCTATTACTAGTTTATATCAAAATTATTGCAAGTACTCGGATTAAGTTGCACATATATAAAATCAACAAAATAGAAATAAAATAATCAGAATAAAAAATACAATTTGAAAGTAATTAAAATAGATTACCAATTTCCCTGGAGAGCGAGTTCATCTTTCAGCAGGTCCTTGAATTTTTTCATCCTTGCAAAATAAAACTTGGGCACTCTAGATCACTCCATTAGTGACAAAATATGTATATATATATTATATTTTTCCCGTCTATTGATCACATTTACTTTCACTTAAAGTTTGTTATTTTTAAAATAACTTACGCACAATTTTGAAATGTAGATAGAAACTGAAAAAAATAGCTAAACATTTTTGGTACTATATGTAGTATAAAGAAATTTCCAGAACTCGGATCACATGACTGATTGATTTTACAAGTTTTGTCATTGCAACAAGATCTTAGTTTTTTTTTGTTTATATCAAGGTCTTAGTTTAACTTGAATTTGTGTTTTTTATTTATTTATTATAAATAAACACATAACCTAAAGAAATCACTAGTCCTTTGTCTTCATTTGTTTGCGTGTCAGTTTTTGATTAAATGTCTGTTTATTAGTTGTTTTAATTCTAATTTGTTGTGCGCATGTGTGTCCATAAAAAGCTGTATAAACTTTAAAACTTATGGAATGGAATGTGTATAGCAGTTTTCATTCGAACTTTTTGAAATGCCGCATTTCAAAGAATGAATAAAAAGTATTACATCTTAGGGTTAGGTTTTGTCTTCATTAAAGCACAAATTAAATAGAACAGTAATGTTTTCGTTTTACTTCCTTTCATCCCAAAGCCAAATAAAAAGTAATAACGGAGGAAGCCCCTCCCAAGAAACCCCAGAAAGCTTGATCGATCAATATTTTGAGAAAATGCATATATATAAATTATTTTATTTATAATCATACATTATAACACTGCAAATGTACAATCACTTTTTCTTTTAAAATATATATGTTCTCCAATAATATCAACAAATTAAAAATCCTTCTCCTTTTCAAAAACTTTCTTTTCTTATACCAATACTGAACATATTTATATAATATAAAACTCCAAAAATAACTGTAAGAAGATAAAAACAGTTGAAACGTTGAAGTTGTATATTATATAAATTGTTACATTTACCATTTTCAAACTCCCTCCACTCACAACTTATAAATATATGTTCAGTATTGATATAAGAAAATAAAGTTTTTGAAAAGAAAAAGAAGAATTAATTTGTTGATATTATTGATTTATAATTTAAAACGAGAAAAAGTATTATTTTCCATTTTTTTAAAAAATAGGGTGCTTTTGTAAATAAAAAATACACTTGTTGATTTTTAAAACGTAGAGATCAATTTCCTCGCGATAAAACTTGCAACATCAATCAGTCATGTGACCCGAGTTCTGGAAATTTCTTTATACTACATATAGTACCAAAAATGTTTAGCTATTTTTTCAGTTTCTAAATTGTGCGTAAGTTATTTTAAAAATAAAAAACTTTAAGTGAAAAAAAACCCGATCAATAGATGGGGAAAAATATAATATATATATATTTTGTCACTAATGGAGTGATCTAGAATGCCCAAGTTTCATTTTGTAAGGATACAAAAATTCAAGGACCTGCTGAAAGATGAACTCGCTCTCCAGGGAAATTGGTAAATTACTTTCAAATTGTATTTTCTATTCTGATTATTTTATGTATATTTTGTTGATTTTATATAAGTGCGACTTAATCCGAGTACTTGCAATAATTTTGATATAAACTAGTAATAGAGTAACTTATTAACTGAATTTAAACTCTAATGACGCTATTATAGATTAATAGGAACATTAATTACTTAATATGTATTAGTCTGTTATTAAGGTTTGAATTATTATTATATCTGTTAGTTAGATATTTTCATGCTATTTTTGCATTTTATAAATACTTTTATTTTTTAAATCGCTTTGAGATTTAGTACATTTTTGTTTAATGTCGTGGCTTTTATCATACTTTTTTTCTCATTTATTTCATAGGATTTTAAAAATAGCATTCATAATTAAGTGATTTTTACCGATTTTTTTTATATTTCAATTTCAGCGATTTTGACTAATTTGTCTTGTGCACTGGGGGGGGGGGTGTCTACCATTTCTAAAATTAAGCGATTTTTAGCAAATATTAAAAAAAATTATCAATTGCAGGCTTCTTGGTGGTTCTGCAGCGTCACCTGGTGGCTCGTCCAATACATGAAAAAAGATATATATTTTTCTATTGAAGCCATTGAATAAAAAAAGGGTATTTAGAATCTCAACAAAAAATTCAAACTGTCACTAGTTTAATATTCAAACTTCTGGTTTTAGCATTAATAATGATTCCAATACAAGTGAAATAAGACAACTATATATATTTGTTTTATTTCAGTTGTGTTGGAATCATTATTAATTATTTGAAAACAACATTATAGACAAATTTATGTTTGCCCATTGTTCAGGATTCTAAGATTGTAAGTGATGGCCCATCAACTCCTAAATTAATATATAAATAATATTTAGATATAGATTTATTAGAATTTTATGTTTCTTTAGTCATAAAAAATTGTCATTTTTTTATTTCTTTTTCTTGCCTTGGCATTCAAACTAGTATTTTAATGATATTTTCTACAAACAGTAAATAATAGTCAACTATAAAAAATATTAATAATTAGTATTAGTTTATATATTTATAATTCTATTGAAAAGTAAAATTATCTTTCCAATTCCTATTTTGTAGACAAACACACACACAAAAAAGACCAAGTTATTTGTGTGGCTAAAAATGATAAATTATATATAAAGTTATACCAATCAAATCTACTGATATTAACAATTTAGTGCTGTTATAGTATGTGCTTGGTGGCCATTTTGAATTTGGAAACACCCAAAAACACTGCTGGCACATGCAAGCGATAAATGTCATCGACTAAAAACACTCATTTTTCAAAAAAATAAAATGCCTGAGGCACTATAATTAACAAAGGTGGTGGGAAAGGATTACACTTAAAAAAATGGTGGGAAACATTAAATAGCCTAAGGTGCTACTATCAAAAAAAAAGTGCGACAAAAGAAAAAGAGGTGAACATTGAAAATTAAAAAATACTTTAAAATAAACCAAAAACACTAATTTATATATACAGTCATAATCAAACATTGCAATATTTACAAAAACCCTTTAAAATATAGCGATCACTACAAAAATAATAAATGCTATTTTAAAAATCTCAGTCCAGTATATCAATGCTATATGCTAAATCAGTATTATAATTTTAAAAAGAGGTAAACATTGAAAATTAAAAAATACTTTAAAATAAATCAAAAATGCTAATATATATAGTGATGATAATGAAATATTGCAATTGTAAATCTCAAAAAATTAACCCTATGTTAAGGCATTTTTTAAAAAAAAATCGTAAATGATATTTACAAAAACCCATTAAAATATAGCGATCATTAGAAAAATAATAAATGCTACTTTAAAAATGCTATAAATCCAAGCATTGTAATAATAAATCTCAAAAAATTAAAAAATCAAAACCACCATAAATCCAAGCATTGTAATAGCAAATCTCAAAAGATTAAAAAATAAAAAGCGCTATAAATTCAAGCATTGTAATAGTAAATCTCAAAAAATTAAAAAATCAAAAACACTATAAATCCAAGTATTGTAATAGTAAATCTCAAAAAATTAAAAAATCAAAAATGCTATAAATCCAAGCACTGATTAATAGAAAATCTCAAAAAATTAACTTATATTGGAAAATAAAAAAAATCAAAAACACTATAAATCCAAGCATTGTAATAGCAAATTTCAAAAAATTAACATATCTTAAGGCATTTAAAAAAAAATCATAAATGCTATTTGCAAAAAGAAAGCTTATACCTGTCTTCAACAGTATATACTAAATCAGTATTTTAAAAAACAATATTTAAAAACTAATCAAACATTGTAATGTAACATTAAACAGCCTAAAATGCTACAATGGAAAAAAGTGCGGGAAAAGAAAAAAAAGCAAAAGAAGAACGTAATATTGAAAATTTAAAAAAATTACACAATCCTTTAAAATAAATCAAAAACGGTAATTTATAGAGTGATAATCAAACATTGTAATTATAAATCTCAAAAAAATTAACTTATGTTAAGGCATTTTTTTAAAAAAATCGTAAATGATATTTACAAAAATCCTTTATAGTTGAAACACACAGGCTTATATATACCTGTGCTATATATGTAATATATAGGGTATAACTTTCAAAAGTATACAATAAATCTCAAAAATCAGTATTATAATTTTAAAAAATATTTAAAAAGTATATTGCTAAATCTCAAATAGTGGGAACATCACTTTCAACATGATTTCATAGAGTATCAACAAATAAAAAAACCTAATTAACTTATTTTTAAAAATATATATTTTACATTTGGTTTTGGGATTATCCCTCTAACTAAGAGTTATAATAATACATCACAAATCTTAATAATAGACATATTAACCTTTCCACAGTTTTGTTTTTTTTTTCAAAAAAGAGGCCCAAATTGTACCTTTATACAATTACAGATATATGCATATATGCTATCACGTAACTCAAAATATATTGTACCGGTCGGTTTCGTCTGTTCATATAACAAGATCTAGCATCTAGGCAAAAGTACCTCGAATCCAATCCTGTGCAAGATACATAAGTCAGGAACATTCATGAACTCTGCCCTATTTGCCTATTTTCCAGATCTACCCACTTATGAGCAACAATTCCAATGATACTGATCTAATTTATTCCTACCCCGCCGGCATCACAAAGTCGTGACACAAAAAGACTCTTATTCGAACTTGGTTCATGTCTAGAATATTATAATTAGCGATTTTCGATCATCTAGTAAGTGAAACCTTTTTATATTACATCAAAATTATTTCTATTCAATGAATGAAACAATGACTTAGATATTTAGAAAGATATAAAATTTATTAAATCAACTTGGAGTATATATGATTGCAAACGTTATTGGTGTTACAATGTCAATAAAATGGGTGTTTATCTCCCTTGGACAACATTAACCTCCCTTACAATACTATACAATGAACATATTTAATCATCAATAACAAATCATTCATGGCTTTATTCTAGTGCGGCTATTTATATGTCAATAATTTATCGATTGACTGGGATACATAAGATTTTTAATAATAGCGCTAGACTACGGTACCCGAAGTTATTTGAATCCACCAGTAATAAGAACAGCAGCATTCAGACCAATACGTAAGTTTATTCAGTTGGACGATAAGGGTAATTTTATTTAATTAATATTTGCGTTTTGCTATATAAGAACGTGTGTGGGAAGCTAATTTGGGAAATAATAATAATGGCAGAAGTGTCGTATCTGAAAGTGCGAATGAAATATATATAAAAAGTGGTAATCCATTTAGTATAATCATAACAGTACGGTTTAGGAGAATTAATAGGCTTTTAACAAAAACGAAATATGGGAGAGCGGTACGTGTATGAGGGCAATGGAACGATCTATTCTAAGATCTAAGAAGATGCTTCAATTCACCGTTAAAGAAATGCGACTCTCTGCAAACGTCGGCAGGGTCGGGTCATAAACAACTAAGAAGGCGCTTTATTGAATTGCCATAGGCTGGACTTTTGCCAGAGCGAACCCTATGCAACAATATCTCGCGCTGAAGAAATCCAAAGAGGTTTGCCAAACCTTGTCCTTGGTATTAGAAGTAAAAGTGAACGAAGCACAAAGATATATATATCACGAAAGGCCGGTATACACGTAACGCTTGCATTAATATAAATATATAGATATTTAGCTAAGGAATAAATAATTATCGCCTATCTTTATTAATAAAAACCCCTCGTACCGGTATGATTTGATTACTACGTGGATGTGGAAGAATTACAGTTAATGCTAATATAATATAGCTCATAGAACTAAACGATCCCCCCCCTTTATGTATTATTTTAAACTACACGTAAACTTTCCACAACGTATAAATATAAATCTTTGGTTTTGAATGCTTTAATAAATAAATACTTTTCATATTATTAAATATATATACAGTCGGTGGTGGCTATTGATTTCAATAAAGTAATATTAATTTTATTCATATAAATCTATTTGCAGATTTTAGAAGTTAGCGCTATTATTTAATTAACCAAATAAACATATTTCTAAGAAAATAGATTTTTACTTAGTTTTAGAAAATAACACTGTATAATAATTATCAAATTCTGATTTTATTTCCCCAGACTGGCAGGCACCCGCTATACTAGGAATAACAAATTTGTTTTTAGAAACTACTAGGTTAATTACCCTCTGAAAAGTAAGGAGGGTTTTCTTTTATTAAAAGAGATAGCGTAAGCATTTGCGATTCTGGGGGAAAATTATCGACATATAATTTAGTATCTGAAGGTATAAAACATAATAATGAGAATAAAATATTGCCGCATAGACGTGACATTAAGAACTAATAATTATTCAGGAGAGGTTTAATGTAGGAGAGATTACAGCTAAGTTATATATAGAGAGAACAAGGTACAATTAACAAAAAGGTAAGAACTTTACAAATTAATTCATAACTAATATTAAATTTTACAAATGAAAGATTTACAAAATGTTTAAAGAAATAGATAGGTGAAAGTTAAAATTATTCATGGTAACTTTAAGAGTCTAGCAGCATTTGAAATGATTACCTCTGTAAAACATGGCGGTTCTTTTGATGATTTCAATTCCCGCGGAGACTAGATCTAGTTTATCAAACATAGTTATTCAGGCAGGTAGTAATTTTATGATTTAACGAACAGGCATATCAGTATAGTCTATGAGTATTGGGATCCATGGGCACAGATTGCAGGGAAGGCCATCTCGAATGGTGAGAAAGGCGATTTAGATTTACTCAGTACACATTGAAATTAACGAACGCAAATTTTCTTGGTGACTGCTCTCCTTGACTGTCCTAGTTACTCTCTAAATTAATTCGTAATTAATTCCATGCCTCGGTATTTTTGGAATCCCTTTCTGATTGGTCATTGCAATCTAATTTCCAAAAGAATTCGTATACAAGCTTTTACCTATTGTGATGGAAGATGCCATTGTTAGATAAGTATTCAAACTTTAATTAATTTTGATAAAAGAAAATGTTTGTAACAAAAGTAAATCAATTAAGTTTAGTTTCTACTTTTGATTTTAGAGAAACTTTTAATTAAAGTTATGTTAGAATATTATACAAGATTACGCTTCTCACCTTTAATTAATTTTGACTAATTACAATCGCATCTTCCATATTGGATTTAAAAGAAAAGTGGAGTTTAATGGCAAAAATAATTTAAAAACACAATTTTATAAAATTACATATCACGAACTTTTCCACTAAATATTGGCTCAGTACTTTTGTCTCTACAATATCTATAGATATCTGAGCTGCAATTAACAAACAATTACTATAACTTTTATAAAATAAATAAATACAGAATGTATAATATATTTTGATATTATAAGTCCGTGATAATTAATTCCCCATTCCCTATTGCGTATACGAATTTTCAGATGCTACATTTATTAATTTTATTTTGCATGTTTAAATTCAGATATTTATGCCAATATCTTCGTTAATACATATGTTAGTTAATAATACTCAAACAAAAAGATACAAACAAATGTGTTAGTGAGTGGAATATATATGCAAGAATAGGGTTTGAATTTAGGTTGGTAGCGGAAGATTGGAAGTGGGCTGTGAAGCGCAATCTGAATCTCAGATTCCGCTTCAATATGAAAAAGAAATGCTAATTTTATTTATTGAATTATAAATATATATAAATCAAAATTTTTGGGTCATATACATTCTAAAATGTAAATTATATATATATATATTTTTTTTTCATATGTCATAGCATCTGCCGGGACGCGAACCCACACCCATCTGCAACCAACTACTTGCTTGCATGGCGGCTGCGATACCTCTATATGATAGAAAACCATATTTATATATTTTTTGTCCAAAAAACACGATGGATATAATCAGAAGTGAAAAATGAATATATATATATGCTATCACGTGACTCAAAATATATGAAAAACAAATGCTGTTTATTTTATTATTAAAAATACATTATTATAAAAATATATATAAATCAAGTTTTGATTCACATACTTTCTAAAACCTAAAATATTTTGTAAAAAAATATAATAGATATTCAAAAATTTATAGATAAGCAAACATAACGTGATGTTGAAAATTTTCAAGACAAAACAATGTTGTATATTTTCAAAATCTATATTATTTTTATAGAAATATTTTTTAAAAAAGAAAAATAAATCATAAATAATTATTATAACTTACCAATTGAAAGAATAATGCAAATTATTAAAAAAAATTGAAAATTATTTTGTAGATTAGCAAAGACAAACATCTTTTCTCTAATATAGGTAGAAAAATCAGTGAATATGGGGCTACAAATTACCATCCACGAAAAAATGAATAAATCATTAATTATAACTGCCATCTATGTGAAACTTTACAAACTAATACCTGAATCATATACGCATGTGCTAAAATCGAAAAAAACTAAAATATTCAGACAAATCTGCTAACAGGTGTAAAAGGAAATTCAAAACCCAATACTGCATTGAGTACTAATACCACAGGTGGTGCTTTGTCTGAAACAATGCATTGAACTCTATCCAAGGGTTAATACATATTACAGTTAGTATTTATTTAAATAATTTTTTACCAATATTTTAAGAATTTTAAAAATACTACCAGCTTTCTGGATCGGTTGCTCATCCACGCAAAGCCATTAATAAATTATACTTTTAAGATTTAAGTTTATTATTTTAATGAAGATGCCAGTAAAATTAATTTATTTATATAATATCGCAGCTTGACATGGTCTCTTTCAAATTTATTTTTAAAACTGTGCTTGGGTCTCACACAAATTAAACCAGGTATGTGTGACGTAAGATAATTTCTAAGAATGATGATCAGGGATTGCCTTTTGTCTTACTAAGATAAAAGTGCTAAGTTAAGAAGCAAAACTTTCAAATTTTAAAAACAGCTGTAAACAAACTAATGCCTTAAGATACGTTATTTTTTTGAGATTTACTATTACAATGCTTGATTTATAACGTTTTTTATTTTTTTTTATTTTCCAACATAAGTTAATTTTTTGAGATTTTCTATTAATGAATGCTTGGATTTATAGCGTTTTTGATTTTTTAATTTTTTGAGATTTACTATTACAATGCTTGGATTTATAGCGTTTTTAATTTTTTGAGATTTGCTATTACAATGCTTGGATTTATAGTGTTTTTGATTTTTTAATTTTTTGAGATTTATTATTATAATGCTTGGATTTATAGCGTTTTTAAAATAGCATTTATTATTTTTCTAATGATCGCTATATTTTAATGGGTTTTTGTAAATATCATTTACGATTTTTTTTTAAAAAAATGCCTTAACATAGGGTTAATTTTTTGAGATTTACGATTGCAATATTTGATTATTATCACTATATATATTAGCATTTTTGGTTTATTTTAAATTATTTTTTAATTTTCAATGTTCACCTCTTTTTCTTTTCCCGCACTTTTTTTCCATAGTATAACCTTTGGCTATTTAATGTGACATTACAACTCAATGTTTGATTTATAGCATTATAGTTTTTAAATATTGTTTTTTAAAATTATAATACTGATTTAGTATATAGCGTTGATAGACTGGACTGAGATTTTTAAAATAGCATTTATTATTTTTCTAGTGATCGCTATATTTTAAAGGGTTTTTGTAAATATTGCAATGTTTGATTATGACTATATATATAAATTAGCATTTTTGGTTTATTTTAAAGTATTTTTTTAATTTTCAATGTTCACCTCTTTTTCTTTTCCTGCACTTTTTTTGTGATAGTAGCACCTTAGGCTATTTAATGCGACGTTTTCCCGCCATTTTTTTAAGTGTAGTCCCTTCCCATCACCTTTTTTAATTATAGTGCCTCAGGCATTTTATTTTTTTGAAAAATGAGTGTTTTTAGTCAATGACATTTATCGCTTGCATGTGCCAGCAGTGTTTTTGGGTGTTTCCAAATTCAAAATGGCCACCGAGCACATACTATATCAGCACCCAACAATTCATATCATCTAGACAATCATTAATAATAATAATACAAAAAAATCAATCTCTGTTTATAATTCTTAATTAGAAGATAATCAGTCTTCGACATGCCCTGTTTAATCATGCTACTAACTCACCGATGTTATAGTGAATATGCAGGATACTCTCAAACCCAAATACAAGACTGAGACTTTTTAAAAAGATAAGAATACCAACTTATCTTTGTATCTAAATGCAATTATATAGACCAATTGGAAGCATTTTTAGAATGACAGCCTGAAGATTTAATCTTTGTAACTTTGCATCAATTACATTATTAATTTATAGTTCAACTTGGCAAAATTTTCAAATTTTCAGTTGGTAAATATTAGATGATGTTTGAATCAATTTAATGACAATATAATTTACAAGCATGGTTTTCATAATTAGCTTTCAACACATGCTATTTAATCACATTACTAACTCACCGATATTATATGCAGGACAATCTCAAATCCAAATGCAAGATAGAGACTTTTAAAGGATAAGAATGGCCATCTTATCTTTGTACCTAACTGCAATTATATAGGCCAATCTCAGTTTGGTAAATGTTCTGAACTTTACCATCATGTGCCTCAAAAACTGTCAATCTTTATCCATATAAAAATATTCTTATCA
This sequence comes from Epiperipatus broadwayi, assembly GCA_028023455.1. NCBI lineage: Eukaryota > Metazoa > Onychophora > Udeonychophora > Euonychophora > Peripatidae > Epiperipatus > Epiperipatus broadwayi. The sequence continues at coordinate 3,876,803 of JAQFVV010012508.1, read as the reverse complement.
AAATATCATTACTACTAGAACACTGATAAGAATTGAACCTAAAACATGACATGCTGAGATTGGTTTAATTTTTTTTTCTATTAAAGTGTTAATGTTTCAAAGGATTATAAAATCTTCTAGATGACACCTTTTCATAAATTATTACATATTTATGATACCAATAAATTATTACTTTACATCATATTAAGATGTTAATTTCTATGCAAATTTTTTTTATGGAAAAAAAAACTGTACATAGTAATGACTCGTGAATTAGTATTAGGGCACTACAAATAATGTATTAAATTTATCAGTAATATCAAAGTTTAAGCATAATTATTAAATTATGCATGCAGTTGATATTTAAATAAGAATAATGTTGCTATGTTGATGAAGTGCAGTCATGTTTTCAAGATTACAAAATCTTTTAGATGGCACTGAAGAGTTAATATCTCTAGAAAAATTATTGTACATTTATTAAATCATTACTTTTCATAGTATTACATTCATAGTTATATAAAAAGATCTTTCTATCCTTAAAACAGACAAAACTCTCCATACAATAGTGCCACTTAGTGCCAACCAGAGTAATCAATGGATGCAAGAAGGCTTGTGCATAAAATCCCCATCTAGTACGGAGAGTTTTACTTGTTTTACTAACAGTAAGGTGCTAGCATAAGAAATGGTGATCATGTGATGTTTAGTGGTTTATATTTCTATTATCTAAGTAAATTGTTAAATGCTTTTTTTTTTTAAAAAAAAAGAAAAGATTTCAATTTTTTTAAATATATTCAGTAATAAAAAATGTTTAGTATAACTTTTTGAAAAATAATGACTAAATTTTTCTACAAACTATCCAACATGTAACTACAGAGAAAATGACGTCATCATGAATCTTTAACTAAACTTATTAATATTATTATAAATAAAAATACTATCTGAAATCTATACAAGATATTTTAAATGCCCAATAGCTAAATTATTTCAGCAACACTCGCTTTTTAGTAATTTAAAAAAAAAACACTCTCTCTTTAAATCAAGAAAATTCTTAATTTTGCAACTATGGGGTGTTTAAAATATTAATATTATTATATATATATTGTAATTTTTTTATTTTAATAATATAGTTTGGTTGAAACTTAAATTTAAGTTATATTGTAAAAAAATAAAACTCACATCAATGACATAAATAAATAAACCAGGATGTTGGATAAAAGAAAAGTGGGTACACAGGAGTCTATTATTTATGTGTAAGACCCTACTAAAAGTTCTATCTATAAATAATAGTAAATATTTTGGGAGAATTAATTAAAATTAAAAGTTATTAAAACAGGCAAAACTCTCCATGCCAGAAGGCTTGTGCATAAAATCCCTATCGAGTGCCTACTCATCCAATATCCCCAAACTAGTTTCTAGCTTGTGGTTTTCATCAGTGAGGAGCTTTGGACTGAGTGGCACTACTATATGGAGAGTTTTGCCTGTTTTAATAACAGTTATGAGCAAGCAGAAGAAATGGTGATCATGTGATGTTTAGTGATTTAAAATTAAAAGTAATAATTTTTAAATATCTAAATAATTCAAAACACACTATTGATAATTTGTAACAAAATATTATTATAAAAATAGTAAATGTTTTCGAAAAGTGGTTAAATTATTATTTAAATGGATTTATCTTGATAACACTCAAAAAAAGAGGAAATGATAAATGTAATAGCATGTTTTAAAAATGATTGAAACGTTTATATTTGTTCAGCTTCAAAGCAATGATATGTGATCTGGAAAATTTGAAAACCACTTCCTTCTATATTCTTACAACTTTAACAATTTCCATCTTTATTATCTTGGGATTAATGACGTTATTTATAGACTTTAGTTTCTCAAAAAAAAAAAAAAAGAATATATTTACTTTTATTTAATAACTCAGTTCTTACTTATGAAAAATATAATGTGCTATTAATAAATACATTTTTCATGAGTAAAGATTTGAATAGTTTATATATAAAAAAAACTAATTAGCATTTTAAGTTTAATGTGAGCCATTTAAAATAAAGCTTAGTGGAGGTAAAAAATGGCTAGTAATCAATATACACAGAGTAAATAATTCCCGTAAGATGTAAACTTATATAATAACAAAAAAAATAAACAATCTTTACACAATAACTCCCTTTACTACTTGTTCTGTGAAACCAAGTGCAGAGGGGGGATATAGGAATTTTAAAATAATGCAGTTAAAGAATTTTTATTAATCATTCATTAGATTAGAGACTTATCAATTAAACTATAGTAATTGGCTATCTAAGTATACTGAAAAATGATAAAAATATGAGAAAGAGATTGTAATCTGGGCCAACTGATGAGTGCTGGTTCAACACGAAATGTGAATTTTGCAGATCATACATCTTTTTGACATGTCTTAAGTCATATGTTTATAAGTATACCCCATTACAATGTGTTAAAAACACATAAAAAAACAGTCCCTACTTTGTATGAGAGTGCTATAGTGGAAATTATACTACAGAAATATTATTCATTAGTGCATCTAAAGCTTTTTTTTAAAATCCTTATGTTATTACTCTTCTAAACATCACATGATCATCATTTCTTATGCTTGCTCATAACTGTTATAAAAACAGGCAAAACTCTCTATACAGTAGTGCCATTCAGTGCAAGCCAGAGTAATTAATGGATGCCAAAAGGTTTGTGCATAAAATCCATATCTAGGGCCTACTCATCCAATATCACCAGACTCTAGATACAGAGCTCTCAGATCCAAGGCTCCTCACTGATGAAGGCCACAAGCTAGAAACTAGTCTGGGAATATTGGATGAGTTAGGCACTAGATAGGGATTTTATACACAAAGCTTTTGGCATCCACTGATTACTCTGGCTTGCACTAAGTAGCACTACTGCATGGAGACTTTTGCCTGTTATTATTCTTATAAGTAAATAAATCAAATAAAGCAAGTACAATACCAAATAAAAGTATATAAAAAAGAAAATGTAACTAACTAATAGGTACTAAAGATTACAATATCAGTGATTTGCTTAACCAGAAAATTTTGAAAAAAAAACATACCCTTAATTAAATTACTAAGTTGTTACTTTTTACCATTTTTAAATATTTTCTAAGATTTAAATTTGATCAAGCAATCAGAGAATTTTTAGGTGGAAATACGTTAGCCATATGCTATTGAATCTGTCATAACAATAATATATACATATATACACCCACATGATTAATTATATGGAAGTGGGAATGAGGCCACGGTACTAATATGGAGAATCAAGCTTATTTTTTATCTTACACTCTGCAATGTAGTCAACCATTTCATTGAGGTAATATTATGAGAATTGATACTAGTCTCATTTACAACTAGTAAGGGCAGAGAAATTCAAGTAATTACTAACTGATAACCTGAAACACCAACAATAAATATATTAGGAATGAATTTTTTATTCCCATTTAGAACAATATCCATTGAAAATAATTTTACTTATTTTGAAATAAACTCAATATCAGTATTGCACTATGACTGCAAGAGAACACCACAGCAAATGTACAATTATCATTATATAATATAAATAAAATGTCCATTAATTAAAACAAAATTGTAATTATAATAAAAATAATAAATTTAACGGTAATAAACTATTATAAACAGTCTTTAAATCTGCAGAAGTACTTTCGGTGGTTAATTCCTTAAACCTTCCTCAACTGCCATTAAATTAAAAAAAAAAAGCAGAAGCAAACATCATCAATTCAAATCCCATGAATCCAGTATTTTAAAATTAGTAGCTTGTCTATTTATTAAATATGGGATTCATGGGATTTGAATTGACGTTTGTTTCTGCTTTTTTTTTTTAATTTAATGGCAGTTGAGGCAGGTTTAAGGAATTAACCACCAAAAATATTTCTGCAGATTTAAAGAGTGTTTATAATAGTTTATTACCGTTAACTTTTTTATCATTATTATAACTGTCATAAGTATTACTCAAGTACAATTTATTATTATATCAGGCAAACTACAACATTAAAAAAATTCCAAATTTTTTATCATACTTGTTATAATATGCAAAATATTTTATTTCAGAATGAATAACTTTTAATTTGATTCTGCACTTACTGAATAATTGTAAACTTTTTGTTGAATTAAGATTACAAAACTAGAAATGAAATATGAAATAATAATAACAATAAAACATCAAAAACTGAACAAGTATTAAAAACACAATGTGAAATGGAATTACATTAACATTAAATATATAAGTATATATTATAAAAAAAGAGAATGACAAACTGCTTCTATTGAGACTAATTAGGTTATGTTGCTACTAAATAATTTTATAAAAAGTTCACACAGGCATCCACATTTTGCCATGATTGTTTGTCATCGTTTACTCTACAAATATTAAAAATTGAACAGAAAAAGTCACCTACCATGCAAAGATTCAAAAAGTGGTAACTAGCATGAATATCTATCCTGTTGTGATCGTGATATAGGATTTAAATATAGGCTAAATAAAAGTTTAAAAAAAATTAAGGTTACAAGCAGACAGAGAAATTTTCTTTCAACTACCTAATAACCCTAGCTGATCCACTGCTACCCACTTCAGTTTTTAAATAGACATGTAGATACTATTAGCTAAAAGATTGGTCAGAATTGGTAAATATGAGTAACTGTGAATTAAGTTTAAATATATATCTACATAATTAATCTATTCATTCATTATACTGAAAAAACTAGGATTTTACATCTAAATTCACCCTGCACTGTATTTCAACCCCCCGATATATATCCCATGAATGGTGATTCAGCACAAAATATATATTGGGGATCATTTACCTTTTTCTTTTCACATGTATATGGTCATGCGTATCAGTTATTTGAGATGGAGTGGAAGATGAATATAGACTGAAAATCCTAGGTTCAAATCCCTCTACATTCATATACAACTGTAATAGGATTCACCATTAATGACATATTCCTATAGGGGCCCATAGTTTAACCTATATAAAGAGGAACAAAGAAGCAGTGGAGAATGATCACGATTGTAATAAATTGCACAATATAGAGATCCATCACAAAATATTGGTATCCAAATAACCAAGAGCTAGAAGAGAAAACAATAAAATCTTGAAAGTCATATGTCCGATCTCTCACTAACATCATAAGACTAAAAAGTCATTTGAATAATAAAAATGGGAATCAAACTATTAAAATTATGATAAACAAATAATAACAAAAACTACTTTAATAATATATAGAAGGTTGAACTCAGACTCTCACACGACCCTCAGCTATCCATGCTATCTCATACTTCGGACACACGTGATCACACACATGTTGAAAAGATAAATAATCACCACTATATGTATTTCATGCTAAACCAGCACTCATCAGTTGGTCCAGATTATCATCTTCACACATATATACAATCAATGCTCATGTTGAAAAGATAAATAATCACCAATAATCATATTTCATGCTAAACTAGCACTCATCAGTTGGTCCAGATGTGGAGATGATAATATGGACAAATATTGGTGACTCAGCATTGATTATATATATATGTGGAGATGATAATCTGGACCAACGGACGAGGTCTGGTTTAGCACGAAATACATATATTAGTGATTATTTACCTATTCAACATGCGTGTGATCACGTGTGTCAGCAGTATGAGATAGCGTGGATAGCTGAGAGTCGTGTGAGAGTCTGAGTTCAAACCCCCTATACATTACACATTGGACTGCAGATATAAAAAAGCCTGTATTGTAGAAAAAAATTCATAAATTACTTTAATAATAGTAAGTAATAATTAAACATTCATTTAATTTTAGTATACGATTTGCAATTTTAGTTTTTTTTTAGAAATATAAAATAATTTGTCAAAGAAAAATCTACGAGATAAGACAGTAATGACAACATATTGAAAATGTATTATTTTATGACAAATTGGCTTAGATAGGTGTTATAGTAAGAGACGTCAAATCGAATTTTAAAATTAAAACGTGAATATTGACAAGAAGATGAATAGTTATTTAAATCAAAAAATGTTAATTAAAAAAACGAAAATAATAAACACATAAAAATATCAGTTTTGGCTTACATTCATTTGCTTGATGCTTATTTAATGATTTCATAATTAAACGATTATCAGTCTTTTTTAAAGTTAAGAAAACTAACATTTAATGTGATACATGTATACATTAGCATCAATTTCATTTATTAATTATTTTTCATATTAAAATTACATATGATTTGGTTTATAAACATGAACACATTAATTTAATATAAACCAAATCTTTCAATCTTTATAAAATCATTAAATATTCTTTCTTCAGTTCTCTCTCTTTCTCTCTCTCTCTCTCTTTAATATTAAAAGACAAACAATCATTTAATAAATAACTTTTAGCATGACAATATAACCAAATATTTTTATAATGGATTTTAAAATAATTAAATTAAAATATTTTTTTTTGCAACGAGAATTAATGATATTGCATACATCCTTTTAACAATATTTACTATCTTAATTAAATATTGAAAATATTTTATCTTTTGCTTATTAAATAAGTATTCCACTTTTTTTTTTCCATAGGTCATAGCATCGGCCGGGAAGCGAACCCACAACAACCGTCTGCAATCAACTGCTTGCTTGCAAGGCGGCTGCGCTGACCTCTCGGCTAACAACGCTTTGAGAAATAAAAACAGAAAAAAATCTTAATTTCACTTTATAGATCTGTCATAATTGAAATGACCAGAAGACAATATTTTCACTTCCTACCATTACTCACCTCAAAACATTTCATTATCATTGAAAAATCGATTAACAAAAAACGGAAATCATGAATTAAGATGCAAAAGATTTGTTGGGGTTTATCATTTATGTAACTAATGCCTTACGGTAGATGACTTCCATAATTTGTGATACTCCTGTGCTAAGATATTATTATCCTGCATTGCATGAAATATTAATTTCATTATAATTGTAACGTTTTTCGTATTACTAGGCCCTTATACGCCTCAAATTTATATTTGAGCGTGAGTTGATCAAGCTGTATCAAAAGAAAAAAGAAAGTTGTATTTCAATTCTCAACACAGCTATTTTTCCTGATCAACTTCGGCCTAGAATTATTACCGAGTACAATCATAAGCAGAACCAGTTTTTAATTTCTACTTGAGGGCGCCAGAGTTGTTAGACCCACTGAGACTGCGTCAAATATTGTAGCCCGTAAGGTAATAATTATACGATCTAAGTTAAATAACTAAAGGTAAAACTTAAATAGAATAACATTAATTTTATACACGTACAATGAAAGTGAAGTTAATAATAAAGATTTATTCTAACTCGTCAAGCATTCAATATTTATGATTAAGACAAAATTACAACGTTGGAAATGCATATGAATTCAATAATTTGATTCAAATATTGGAGTATTAATTATTTAGTCTGATTTTCCGTAGTAACAGTTTGGTTCATTTCTCAGTTCGCAAATCTTCTGATCCAAGAAAAATTTATGGGATAACATTTCCATTCAATTCACTATTCATAAAGCTTTATGTAAAAAAAATTATGTACATTTACTTACCGGTAAGTTAACATTAAGTAGGTCATCGATCTTCCCGACGTACAATTCAGTTAGTGAGTAGTCCGCAGTAGTTGTTTTTCTTTTAGTTTTATTTCCGAATCTCCGATCTAATTTAGGTAGCCAGATGACGATCTAGGTGACTTTTTCCGAGAGAAAGTGTCGGCAAACGATATCGTTCTACTCACTCATGGCGAGCGATTTCAGTTTGTATCTAAGTGAACACATTTTATTAAAAAAATATGAAGCACTTCCAATTGCTCAGCACTATTGGAACAATAAGATAAAAAAGACCCCTTTTCAAATCTGTCGGCTCCTTTTATACTCCTAGATTCTTTTTAGAAGCTCTGCGCACGTTCTTTTTTTTTCTTTGTTCTACTTTATAAACTTCTACATTCTTCTCCTTTTCTTATTACAAAGTCTGTTTTTCCGCTAAGAATTTCTGCCATTTTTAATTACTATCAGAAAGTTGTTTCTGATAGCAATCTTTCGCCTTTTGAAATTTCCTTTCACTATTTGAATCAATGATTCAATATGCACTTTTCCAACATGGAATTTATTTTAGTTAACTTATTTCTAAAAAAAAAAGAAAAATTAAACTTTCACTGTACGCTTTTTTTTTTCTTTAAAACATTATGCTACAAAAAAAATAAAGATCGTGTTCGCTTTCTTTTTTTTTTTTTTAATACCTAATATCAAAAAGTAATTTGTACTTTATATATAAATAAATGGTACAATACCACCGGGGCAGGGGAATGAGAATAAAATATGGGCTTGAACTAATTTTATTCTTAATAAGTCTTTATGGAGTACTTCTAACCCACGTCCTAGTCTTATATGGTTTCAGTGACCTAGCGTTATAGGTACCCCTTTCTCCTTCACCATTCTTTAAAGTGAAAGCATTTGGACCATCCTGTCGGCTGATTTGGTAAGGTCCCTCATACAAATTTTGGAACTTCTTAAAAATATGCTTCTCAGTTTGACTCACAGGGTTCGTTTTTACCCATATTGTATCCCCTGTTTTAAACTTATCAGTCAGGCCTCCTTTCCGCTGGGTTCGGAGCTTGGCACAGTGTTCCAATTTTTTTCTTGCTTCTTCATGATCTCTCCTTTTATCAATGTTTTCTGGACCAGCGGGTAACTTGGATTGGTACAACCTAGGTATTGCTTGTCCGAAGTGAAGTCTTACAGGTGCAAATCCGGTAGATTCATTATGAGACCAATTTATGAAATTTAACACCCTTGGGAGTTGTTTCACCCATCCTCTATGGTTGGATGCAGTATATACCCTGAAGAGGCGTCCTAACTCTCTCATCACCCGCTCACAAGGGTTTGATTGTGGATTTCGTATGGATGACAATATGTGTTTTACCTCCATCCTCTCTATCCACTGTTGCCAATCATAAGATGTGAACGGCGTACCGTGGTCCGACAAAATAGCTTTTGGTTTGCCTACCCTTTTAAAATATCGTACCTCAAGGGCTCGTATGGCATTCTTGGTATTGGCTTGGGTCACCGGATATGCTGACACCCATTTTGAAAAAAGGTCATATACTACTAGTAGATATTTCATTTTCCCAAAAGCCGGCAATGGTCCATAGAAATCAATAGCCACCAGGTCATTGGGTTCTTTAGGGATGATAGAATTCAATGGACCTTGATACGACTTGTTTGCTGGTTTTGTCTTCTGACACATTTCACATGAGCTTACTATCCTGGTGACCTGTGCTCTCATATTCGGCCAGTGGAACCATGTCCTCAATAAGGCTTCCACTTTATTTACACCATAGTGCCCATACAAATGATGTGTGTAGTCAATAAGTCCTTCCTGTAAACTTTCTGGTATGATCATTTTCCATTGATCCTTTTGAGGATCGGTGATATACCATAGGATCCCTTCTTTCAGGTGGTATCTCTCATCAGTGTTAGCATCTGCTGTCTCTCTCGCTTCATCTTTGTCTTCTAGTTGATCAATAATTTTCTTGTAGGTCGGGCTTTGCCGTTGTACCTTTCCTAAGTGTCTCAATCCTTCTTCTACTACAGCGTCTGTTTCTACTTCTACACTTGCCAAACAGATATCTTCCATCTGCAAATGGTCCTGGGTATCAGGAACAATATTCCGGCTCAATGTGTCGGCTACCACATTTTCAGTGCCCTTACAATACTGGATGGAATAATTGAACTCCTGGAGAAAAAGGCTCCATCGGATTAGCCTACTATTTGTTAAATAACTGTGATTTAAGAACTCTAGGCTCTTATGATCTGTCCTAACAATCGTTTCCGATCCTATCAAGAATTGGCGGAACTTCTGAAATGCCCACACCACAGCCAAGGCCTCTTTCTCTGTTACACAGTAATTAATCTCTGCACCTCTCAGTGGTCTGCTGACAAAATAAATTACACCCCAGGTACCATCCTCTTGAGCTTGCATAAGAACAGCACCTAACCCATACCCACTACTATCTACCTGAACAATAAACGGTTTCCTTAAGTCAGGGTAAACCAGCATCACTTGACTAAGGAATTTCTCTTTAATAACCCTAAAATTGGTCTCATGCTCTTCCATCCATTTCCATGACGTTCCCTTACGTAATAATTGCAGCAGAGGCTCCATGTCTGAAGCAAAGTTTTTGTAAAATTTATTGTAGAAATTACACATCCCCAAAAATGATCTCACCTGTTTTGGTGTTCGAGGGGCTGGGAAATCTCGTATTGCCTGGATTTTGTCCGGGTGGGGTCTAATCCCATTGGCATTAATTAAGTGCCCTAAGAAATTCACTTCTTCCGCTGCTAAACAGCTTTTTTGCAGATTAATGCGAATATCCTTCATATTGCACTCTTGTAGAAACAACTTGAGGTGTTGTAAGTGTTCCTGGGCGTTATTGGATGCAATAATCACATCATCCATGTAAACAGTGATTAACTTTTTTATTTCCGGGCACAGCACACGATCGAGACATTTTAGCAGGCCTGCTCCACTATTCTTGAGACCAAAAGGCATTCTGTTAAATTGGTACGATATACCATTATATCGAAATGCTGTGTACTTCCGGTCAGCAGGGTGTAACCTGATCTGCCAATAGCTGGCAGTCAGATCTAACGTGGAAAATATCTTTTTCCCCCAGAATTTATTTACCAACTCATTTATTGGAGGTGGAACATTTTGATCTGGCCATGTAATCTTGTTCAATTGCCTGGCATCCAAACACAGTCGTATGGTTCCATCTTTTTTTTTTTTTTTTACTGGTTCTTTTATTTCTTCTTTTAATCCTCTGACCATCTCTGTCATTTCTTTTTTTATTTCTTCTTTGAATTCTGTCATGCATTCGTATAATAGTTTTTTTATTAAGGGTTCCGAGCCCTCTTTTAATTCTTCCGCGCCTTCTGCCATATTTTGTGTATTTTTATTACTTCTCAATTTCATATATGGCCGTGTTGCTTATTTTTGCTACAGTAAACAAAATCTTAACGCTATCAATTTTTACGATATAAATATAATATTTTATTTTGCTTTGCTAATAAATTCGTTCACCGACACCCCTCTCTTTTATCACCCTATAATCTCCCATCCCCCTCTACCTTTACCGTCATTTCTTACCTTTGATCGGTTTTATTTATTATTTAATAATTTATAAGCTATTATTTTCTTTCAATATAGTCCTTATTTAAAATCCTACTCTAAAAAAAAACTTTTGTAATCGTACGCAATAACTTTTTAGACTTGCGCACTATTTGTGGTCATATTTATTTTCCGGCTACGGACATTAAATTCTCAATTTTATGCCGTTTTTAAATTTTCTCAGGTCGTGGTTTTTTTTTTCTTTTCGTAAGCCTCGAGTTGGGTCGCCATTGTAACGTTTTTCGTATTACTAGGCCCTTATACGCCTCAAATTTATATTTGAGCGTGAGTTGATCAAGCTGTATCAAAAGAAAAAAGAAAGTTGTATTTCAATTCTCAACACAGCTATTTTTTCCTGATCAACTTCGGCCTAGAATTATTACCGAGTACAATCGTAAGCAGAACCAGTTTTTAATTTCTACTTGAGGGCACCAGAGTTGTTAGACCCACTGAGACTGCGTCAAATATTGTAGCCCGTAAGGTAATAATTATACGATCTAAGTTAAATAACTAAAGGTAAAACTTAAATAGAATAGCATTAATTTTATACACGTACAATGAAAGTGAAGTTAATAATAAAGATTTATTCTAACTCGTCAAGCATTCAATATTTATGATTAAGACAAAATTACAACGTTGGAAAAGATTGTGCATATGAATTCAATAATTTGATTCAAATATTGGAGTATTAATTATTTAGTCTGATTTTCCGTAGTAACAGTTTGGTTCATTTCTCAGTTCGCAAATCTTCTGATCCAAGAAAAATTTATGGGATAACATTTCCATTCAATTCACTATTCATAAAGCTTTATGTAAAAAAAATTTATGTACATTTACTTACCGGTAAGTTAACATTAAGTAGGTCATCGATCTTCCCGACGTACAATTCAGTTAGTGAGTAGTCCACAGTAGTTGTTTTTCTTTTAGTTTTATTTCCGAATCTCCGATCTAATTTAGGTAGCCAGATGACGATCTAGGTGACTTTTTCCGAGAGAAAGTGTCGGCAAACGATATCGTTCTACTCACTCATGGCGAGCGATTTCAGTTTGTATCTAAGTGAACACATTTTATTAAAAGAATATGAAGCACTTCCAATTGCTCAGCACTATTGGAACAATAAGATAAAAAAGACCCCTTTTCAAATCTGTCGGCTCCTTTTATACTCCTAGATTCTTTTTAGAAGCTCTGCGCACGTTCTTTTTTTTTCTTTGTTCTACTTTATAAACTTCTACATTCTTCTCCTTTTCTTATTACAAAGTCTGTTTTTCCGCTAAGAATTTCTGCCATTTTTAATTACTATCAGAAAGTTGTTTCTGATAGCAATCTTTCGCCTTTTGAAATTTCCTTTCACTATTTGAATCAATGATTCAATATGCACTTTTCCAACATGGAATTTATTTTAGTTAACTTATTTCTAAAAAAAAAGAAAAATTAAACTTTCACTGTACGTTTTTTTTTTCTTTAAAACATTATGCTACAAAAAAAATAAAGATCGTGTTCGCTTTCTTTTTTTTTTTTTTAATACCTAATATCAAAAAGTAATTCGTACTTTATATATAAATAAATGGTACATAATATATTGTTTCTTATATACTAGTATTGTTTTTTTCAATTTTGAAATGCAGTGTGACATAATGAGATGCTAAATACAGACCTTGTAGTAATTACAATGTTTGTACTCAATGAAATAATTGCCAACTTTTATTTTCTTTACTATAATGTGTTACATGCTTAAATCTTCAACTATCATACTTTTACTCTAAATAAATTTATTTCTAAATATAAAAATGATAATTATTTATAATATTCTCTGCAACAATCTCTTACACATATCTTTATTATTGTTGAATATATATATATATACACAGCCAATCCCTACAGCTTATGTGATGTATTGTTAGTTCTCCTTATACAGAGTCAGGAATCTCTCAGCAGCTATATGAAGAGAAACTGTTAGCCACTTTGACTTCCTTTTCCACTTCCACCCTAAGTTTTCTCATATTTCTTCGTTATCCGGCTCCATCCCATTTCCACAACATAATCTTTGTCAACTCCATGACCTTTATATCTAAATCCCCTTTGTCTTTTCCCAAACACATCAAAAAAGCCAATAAGCCATTTTCTGTATAGTCACTTTGTTTATATTTATTCTTTCACAACTTCATTATTTGTACCCTTTCTGCTTTCAGGCATTTACATTCTTTGATGTGTCAAACTTACTGCCCTCACAACTTTAATACAAAATCACTTAATGAAAGTATATTAATAATTTTTATTAGTCTTTCATTAGAGGTAGATATTATCTGCTTAAGAAATAATATTTCTGTAGTTCACTACTCTCTCCTCTCATGCAAGATAGGGGCTGGTTTCTATTTACTTTTACCACCTTGTGGAGGGGTGTAATAATAAACATATGACCAACAACATGTGAAAAAGATGTATGAGTGCCAAGATGCATATTTCATGCTAAACCACCATTCATCACTTTGCACAGATCATAATCTCTTACACATATTAAGTGAGATTGTGATCTGGGCCAACTGGTGAGTGATAGCTCAGCATCAAATATGCACCTTTAGGATCATACATCTTTCTCACATGTCTCTTCTGGTCATATGTTTATGATTACACCCTTCCACAATAGAAACCAATTTCTGCCATGGTGAGAGGGGAGGTGGGTAGAGAAAATTATACTACAGAAATATTATTTTGTAGTAAAAATTTACGATTGTTTGCCATCCTTTTACTGGATTTATTCAAATAATAAAATAACTTGAAAGTTTGGAAATAATTTCCATGTTAGTACCAATCACTTCTCAATAAACATGTTAACTTGAGTTTTATTGAACTCAAGCTCAAGAAAATGAGTAAAAGACAATGGCAAAATAGCTCAAGAACTATAGACATATCTAAATTATTTATTACTCCATGATAATTCCCATAGATACATTTAATAAACTTATGACAAGCTTCTATCCTTCAGTTGAATACATTTTTGGGGGTTATCTTTCTTTTTTTGACAATATAAATTACCAAAATATAGTCATTAAACTAAAGACATCTTGAAATATGCTGATAACAATAATCTAATAGTAGAAAATTACCAATTTCATTCAATTTTCTGCATTCATTTTTTTTTCTTATATGTCAAAGCGTTGACCGGGAAGCGAACCCTGACCAGCTGCTTGGAAGGCAGCTATGCTAACCGCTAGGCCACCAATGCTTGACATGAGTAACATTTAAATCAAATGATTGACAAAATGAGTGGAAAAGTAAAATTTTTGCACCCCCCTCTCTCTGTGTCAAAAAAAAAATCATTGTATAACTATATACTAATAAATAAATAAATTATAAAACAAGTGTTATAAAACAATTGTTTTTAATTTTATCGTAGAAAACAATTGTTTTTAAATAAGTCACTTGCTCATCATTTTCATTAATGTGGATTGCACTAGATAATCCCCCTCTCCCCAAAAAATACATATATAAAAACCCAAGTATGTCATTACCTAATTTATGTTATATTACAAATATTTATTTAAAAAACATTTACTCAAGATTCGTTAAAATAAATTTCTATTTATTGTTTTTTTTTTTTAAATTTAATATAAAAATTTATATGCAAATGCTTGATTCATGACAATTAAGCAAAAAAATATTATTTAAATGTATCAATAATGTAATTCTTTTAAAAAATGTAAATTTAGTACCATTTTGTCATAAAGAAGCTTTGTCCCCAACGAATCAGATGTGTGATTGTTTAATTCCATACTAGACTGCTTCAAATAACCTTCAGGCAATGAATTAAACAAACATATATACATCTGCAGCAAATCATATTAAAAAAAGTAGATAATTTAAGCAAGATATTGTAACGGGCACAGACGACGTTACATTGTGTTTTATTATTAAACATGAAAAAAAATAAAAGTTCGCAAATAAAAATTTCTTTTTTAAGAATTAAAAATTGAAAATTAAAAAATCATTTTAAACTTGTATATATATAAAATCGCACAGATAAAAAAATATATATATTAAAATAAAACTTTATTAAAAATAGAAAAACTAAATCTTTCAACAAAAAGATTTAGAGATAAAAATATCTTTAAGTTTGGAAAACACATTAATTAATCAGAAATGGAAATGATTATTTTAATTAGTCAAAGTGAACTAGCCTTTGGGCATTTAAATGTATAAGCAACAGTCAGATAGGAAAACAATAGAAACTAATAGCAAATGAGAGAAATCCATTGGGAAATCGGACCTCAACAGAAGGATCATCACAACGATGATGTAATGTCCATTGGATCCTAAAGGTAATATAAAAGGAAAAGTGGATCCTAAAGGTAATATAAAAGGAAAAGTTTGGAAATTATTAGAGTTATTATGATGTGACTATATGTGTTAGTGCGGAGTTGAAGGAGAAGCGATTGAAAAGACGCACTCTTCAATCCCTTCAGTTTTGTTAAAAAAAAAAGAAATGACATCGTTTTCTACATTGAGGTCCAGCCAAAGCAAAAGACCTCCGGATGAATAAATAAATCGGCCAACAGAATACCAATTTCTTTAGGACAGCGTGGGAATTCACATTCAAACAGCAAGCAATGGATAAAAGGAACATTTTGAAATCGTAAGAACTTTTTGAACTCTCAGCTTTAAATATATATAATTAATGAACATTTCTAAACAATAAGAACTTTACTTCTAAACTTGTTCCGCATTTAAAAAAAAAAAAAAAGAAATAGATTCCTATCTGACCAAACTAAATTATTTATTAATTAGGTATAATTTTATTTGATGTATTTCTTTTGTAAAATCATTTCCATTTATTTATTTTTTTTTTTTAAGTTTTTATGATTTCTGTTTTTCGATAAATTAAACTATATAAATATTAAACTTAAGTCGGGCATGAATGGCTATATGGATTTGTAAAGTTATATTAGGGGAGGGTAATCTTAGGTTATTCGTTTCGTAGTTGAATTAGGTCAATGGATTGGATATATTGGTGTAATTAGTAGATGTAGTATGAGATTCGCTACAGGCAGAATCGCTATTATATGCTGCACACACTCGTTTTGCCTATGGGAGGAATTATAAGACTGAGACCGCAGTTCCTTCCTATGGAGTTTTTTTTTTATTGCTCTCATCGTCAGATAGATGTAATATTCCTATCTGATGAGAAGCAGTTTCTTCTCTTAACCTAATTGTGCTGCCATATTCGTATTACATTGAACACATCGATATATCAGATGGATTGAAGTTTGGTTTGACTGCGAACCTTTGGCCTAAGGTTAAACAAGGATTGAATATTTTCTTTTCAAATGCAAATCTATGTAGTCTATTCATACTCGACACTCTAAATAAAGATGCATTAAATTTAAGTTGGGTATAGATGCTTGCATGGATTTGTTACTGGTTGATTATGTTTTTGGTTTTCATATTTGATCAAAATATATAGACATTCGGTAAATACTGATACCTTACGGTGAGTATCTAAGATGTATTTATGTCGGATGTCTTTTAAGTTATTGGTGTCAATGCGGTGTCTTATGATGAACACCATTGGGTTTCTTGTATTCCCTATGCAATTGATGGTGATCAATGACTTTGTATTTTGATCGTTATGTTTATTTTGGAATGTTTTTTGACCGTGTAATCTATGTAACCGATCTATACTCAACATTAAAAACACATTTTATAAACCCATCTGTGCTAACTTATAAAAAATTAAAATGTAAACTTATAATATTATAAAAATTAAAATGTAAATTTAAATTCTAAAATCAAGTTAAAATCCAAAGCAAAAAGTATTCTAAAATAATGCTAAATTTTATATATGTGCATAAATAAATGTTTGTGTGTTAATTACTAGCAGTGGCTTATTTTATTCTTTTTTATATATTCTTAGATAAGAATTTATTATAAATATAAATCTCTGCTACTCCCTGAGCTAGTGACAATGGGCTAATGACCGGATATCAAAACATTTAAAATAAATAAAAAAAATTTTTTTTTTGACTTACGTATCTGCATACTTTATAAATTTTTCTAGGTTCAAATGCCTAGATGGTGGCGTTAAGCTTTATCTCCGGATTGTTACAATATAGATAGAACCTTAAAACTTAATTTTCATGATACTTTAAATTAATGAAAGTCATATTGTTTTGCACATGTGCTCACATTCTTTTCGGTGTCTTTGGTTCTTTAATAGCTGCAATCATCATAATACTATTGGGAAGAAATGGTATTTAACCACTAAGCATCACAAGATCACCATTTTTTTATGCTTACTCAAGCTGTTTATACAGAGGCAAAACTCTCCATATGAAAAACTGTGGATGCTGAACTAAATTCAGATCTATACTACTATACAAGCAAATGAGCTTCAGTTGAAAACATTATTGTGTTTCAATTTGGATTCAAAGCTTTATAGTTAGCTAATAAGATTAAAAAATGTTTACTGGAGGGTTGCATTAGTCCTCAATTCTAAGTGCAGTGCTCTCAGATCCAAGGCTCCTCACTGATCAAAGCCACAAGCTAGAAACTAGACTGGGGATGTTGGATGAGTAGGCACTATATAGGGATTTTATACATAAACCTTCCTGCATCCACTGATTACTCTGGTTTGTACTGAGTGGTGCTACTGTATGGAGAGTTTTGCCTCTGTGTAAATAACTTGTGCAAGCATAAAGAATGGTGATCATGTGATGATTAGTGGTTTAATACATCTTTACCCTGGATAGTGAGTTTAATTGGTCTCCAAAATGCCTCAAAAATCAAGAATCTTACACAAAAAAATAAGCAATTATGATAAATTCTCTATAGGCAAAAAATTAATTGGTTATTTTAATTAATTTTAATGTATAAAAATCCAGTTAAAAAAATAATACCAGAAATTGAAAGAAGTGTTAATGAATAAACATGTAATAAGTGTATTATTAGTAAACAAAGTACTAATCTGTAAGTAAATATACCATATAAACATATTTCAGTAGTTATATATATATAATTTTAAAAATTATAATTTTTTGATTGACGGTCTGCCATTTTGTTTCTTACGTAGCCAGAGAATATTTTTTTGAATCATGATTCATTAAATTAAAATAAAGAATGTAGAAAAAATTAGCACAAAGTATATTTTATTTTTGGTGCACTTTATGTTCTATTATCAATTTTTTTTTTTTTGGTAATATCTAATCAATAACACTGATTTTTTTTTTTTTTTTGCAGTGCTGTTATTTTATTTATTTACATTTAAAGCAACAGTTTGTGAACTTATTTTACATAAATGCATACAAAGTTAAATAAAAATGAGATAAAGAAATGTAATGCACAGTTGATTGCTGTGTTTTTATTTTTAATATAAATGATACTACTAAAAGGTTGTTCACCCCTGAAATAAGACTATACTTTGAAAGGGATTTGCAACACATCAAAATAAATACACAATTTTTTATTACAAAGTTCCGGTCATTCTTGGGATTCTCTCTTGTATTTATTATTTGATTTCACTAGTTTTCAATAAGATTTAATTTTAAATATGGATACAAAATCTTATTTAAAAAATAGATATTAATATTTTTATAGAGTGAAGAAAATCTTTTAGATGTAGGATTCATAAAGTTCAATTACAGATTAAAATACATAAACAGAGATGAGAGATAAATTTTAAAAATAATAGTAGCAATTAAATAGGAAATTTCATTGTATTTTTATTAATTTGTTGTTTAATTAAGTTTTATTTATTTTCAAAAGTAACTTTATTGCCTATGAATAGAAGGAATGAATAGTAGAACAAATACAAAATGAAAAGTTAAACAAATTGTCTTGAGCATTCGGATAGTTTGAGCAGCACTTCCAACAGTCTTGTCCTTTTTCTAAAACTGAAAATTCGGTATCTTTACTTGACAAAACATGAGCAGGAAAACAATACACCTTTTCCAGCCATTATGACCATTAAGGGAGGGCTAATATTTTGGCTATCAATCGCCCAAAACGGGCACACCTAACCATAGCCAGAGCCGTTTTAGTGGCTTATATATAGTGCCTTTCGGACAGACCATGATGGAAGCCCCCAGTGTTAAAGCAAAAACTATTCTGGCAATACCACAACATTCCAGGTATCATAATAAAGTTTTACTATTATTATTTATTTAAAATTGTGCAGGTTTTACTGAATTAAAAAAAAATCTTCATGGATCAATGAGTTATTCAGGGGATGACGACAGATCTATAGAATAAATAAAATGGTTAGTAATAATAAATGTAGCAAAAATAGAAATTGTCACAGGTTATTTACTATCTTATCTGGAAATAAACTTTATTACTATATCCAAATGATATTGATATAACATCAATAATTTTACATCAATAGTATACATAAGGTTTTATATGATAATTAATGATCAATAATATATACATATTGAAATATTAAAGCAGCTTTAAAAAAAAGCAATTGTTTGTTTTTTATTACTATTTTTACATATGTATTAAGGAATACATTTATATACTTAAGATAAATATAATTCCAAACTAGAGGGAGCCAAGGACTCCAGTTAACTCTATTTCTGGCTCCCTCCCCATTTCATTCCCTTTTTCCTAGTTTAGGGTATTAAATTTCTCTAAAACTATCCCTATTAAAATGGGGGGTATCTTAGCTCTCTTTTCATATACAAACTATATGAACAATGTAATCACAAGTATGAATAATTTCAACTTTTATAAAAACGCTATGTAAATATATGGCAGCCATTGAAATTACAAAAGATTTCTACAGAGATTTTAAACTTTTAATGAAAATTTTAATTTCACTTAATTTTGTTGAATGAATGAGAGTTTGGTTGTTGGGAGGGCCCCCAGGGGCCTAAATCCTAGTTCTTTTGGAGGACGGGGCTGGGTTGAGGGTGTTGTGATGATCATTACCAACATTGTTTTCTCAATCACGAGATAGAAAAAATAATGTTATTTGTGGTGATTTTTTAACGTTATCATCATGAATAATTTTATTCATGTATTATTACAAAATAAGTTGCACTTTGGCCTCATGATTCTACTTGCAAGTGATTCATCTTATTTTATTTAATTACTTCCAATGTTGTTATTGATAGGGCTGGCCGTTTGCTGTTCATGTGATTTTCATGATGGATTAGAATGGTTTTCAGCAGAGACATTTTGAAGCTTGCTTGAATTTTTTTCCTTGTTCTCCATAGTTTTTTCATAATTTTTCCCAAGTATTCGGGATTGCTCTCTTGTGAAGATATTCAAGGCCATTTGGAAAAACTGAACAGTAGATTGATTTAATCTGTATTTTATGTTATCTCCAAGTGTTTTCCTATTTCTCAACTTATCTACTTCAAATTGGATTTCTCAATATTGTACTCCTAAAACACTATTCATATATGAATTCTAGACTTTACAAATAATTCCTAATTGTACCTTTTAATTAAAATTTTCATTACACTCAACTTTGCTGATTGAATGAGAGAGTCTGGTTGTTGAGAGAGGCCCCATAGGTCTAAACCCTGGTTCTTTTGGGGAGGAGGGCTTGGATGAGAATGCTGTGGATCACTACCAACCAACATTCATAAGAAAGAAAAAAATGCTATTAACCTTTTATCTATAGCATTTTAATATATGGATTTTAAACTGTAGCTGACATTTATACGAATACAATATTCTTTTTAAAATCAAGCTAAATAATCTTCTGTTATTGTCCAATAATAACCACATCCATAGAATTTATTGCTATAATTTAATCTACAAATGCAAGTTTTCTTACACTCAAATAATCAGCAACATTTTCATTACATAAATACTTTAATGTTTTAAAACATGCAAAACTCACTATAGGTCTTGCCACACACAGCAAGCTAGATTAATCAATGGATGCCAGAAGGCTTGTGCATAAAATCCCCATCTAGTGCCTACTCATCCAATATCTCCAGATAGTTTCTGGCTTGTGGCCTTCATCGGTGAGGAGCCTTGGATCTGAGAGCACTGCACCTAGATCTCCGATTCAAGTCTCCTCACTGATGAAGGCCACAAGTCAGAAACTAGTCTGGGGATATTGGGTGAGTAGGCACTAGATGGGGATTTTATGCACAAGCATCCATTGATTACTCTAGCTTGCTGTGTGTGGCAATACGTATAGTGATTTTGCCTGTTTTAAAACAGTTATAAGCAAGCATAAGAAGTGGTGGTCATGTGATGTTTACTGACTTTAATGTTTATTACTTAAAACTTAATTAAAGATTAGTATATCTATTTTTATCAAACTCAACACATGATATATTAATCTAACTTCATTAATCATTTTACCCATGTGTAATATCTTTAATATACATATAACTTTTAATCCATCATTCACACTTTAAAGGCATGATTAAAATCAATGGGAAAGTTAAATAAATACCAAGATGCATTTCTGACTAAATTAGCACTCTCTTATTAGCCACTAGTCTCAAGACTCGGTAATCTTTGTTCAGTATTTATCAATATCAAATAAATTCAGTATAATCTATAGATATTAAATATTTTGTAGTCACATGTTTAACAACATCAATCTTGCATAAAAACATTTATGATTATTATTAATTAATTTTTGAAGGATTCAGTCAGTGAATTAAAAGTTTTAAATAAATTTAGATTATCTATTTCTTAAAAAAAAAAAACCTTGAGTTTTGTAATGCTAAATGACCATCTAGTTTTTTTTTTTCATATGTCATAGCATAGGCCGGGATGCGAACCCACAACCGTCTGCAACCAACTACTTGCTTGCAAGCAGCTGTGATGACCTCTTGGCTAACAACGCTTGACTTACAAACACATAAATCCTTATAAACACCATACGGATTTCTTTGTAGAATATATTTGACACATAAGCTTTTTCATGCCTGTATCTTAAATGTAAATATAAGGGGTTTTGAACTCAGACTTTCACTCAACCTTCAACTCTCCATGCTATCTCATACCACTAATACACCTGCCCCCACATATGTGTAAAAGATAAATAATCACCAATACATATATTTCGTGCTAAAGTAGCACTTGTCAGTTGGTCCAGATTATCATCTCTACACATATATACAATCAATGCTCAGTTTTACATTAAGATATATGCGGGGTTAGGTGTATTAGTGGAATGAGATAGCATGGAGAATTGGAGGTTGAGTGAAAGTCTGACTTCAAAGCCCCTTATATTTGTAGAATATAGTAATTTATCAGATAATGTCTTAGTTCATTATTTTTTTATTATTTCTAATATGATTATTATGATAAAATATCTTGATTGTGCCATACATCCATTGGCGATCCTGCTGCAATCTATAATTTAACTACTGAACATTATATATATATATATAGTTACCATTCTACTTTATTTCATCCCTGATATTATATAAACTTTAAATTAAACATAGCTCGATGTATATGTAAACAAAGGGATTAATCACGTTTCGTCAGGCTATGATTTAAAAGCACTCTAAATGTTGAACAAAGGAATCAAGAATAGAATGAATCCATCTATTTTTTGTTGCTCTGATATTTATAAGCATACCTTTATCAACATTGTTGGTAATTCAGAGTTAAATTAATTTATCAACCAGATAAACATCAGAGCAACTAAGAATAGGTGGATTCAATCTATTCTAGATTCATTTGTTGAACATTTAAAGTGCTTTTAAGTCATAGCCTGAGGAAAAATGATTACTCCTTGATATTATGCAAAACTAGAAGAGAAAAAACAAATACAATATACAAATTAAAATTATATAATGTTTATTTGTGTTTGTTTTTGTTTTTCTTTTTTTTTTAAAAAATCATTTTGTAATTCTTCACAAATAATTAATTTTTAAATAAATAGAGTAGTTTTTGTAAAATAAAAATGAAATTTTAATTTAATTTGTAGAAATATGATAATATTAGAAAAGATTTTCATATTTGTTTTTTGTCTTTTTTTAAAAAAAATAATAAACGAAATATTATATAGCAAACTTAAAATATCTAATTATACCGTAATATTTTTTTTAGATTAAGCTAATTTCAAGCAATATAAATAAAGTTAGCTAAAGCAATACAAAACACACTTTCAAAAGCTTTTAAATAACTTACAGAGGATGCCTTGTATCTGGAATTTCTCTGTTGCTCGGTAACCTATCACTGGCCTCTTGATTAAACTTGTTCCTGAGATATGGATCGTCTCCTTTTCCCAACCTTGTCTTATCAATATATGTCTTTTCATCAAAATATTGCCATGACATTCTAGTTTCTCTGACTTCAAACAGACCATGTCTAGCTTGAACATCTTTAATATAGGAATCTTTTAGTTTCAAGGCTTTGTTTTCACTCTGAAAAGATTTAAAAAAATAGAACATTACAAACATAGACCGAAATGGTTTACATTTTAACACTCTTTATGATATATTTATATCTTTATTTATTAATTTCCTCCTGCTCCATAACTTTATATTCTTGAAATAATTAAATATGTAATCTAGAACAATTACATTACGATGAAACCAGGATTAACATCGCAATTAGAATCGCACAGCATAAATACCTTTATAATAAGACTATAACTAAGCTAGAAGGCAATTCAATCTTCACCGAATATGAAAGAACCACTGGCCATGTTTTCCAACCAACCACTGCAATTGTTGTCTGTTCTGAAAGAAACACCACCAAACGTAAGGTAAAGAAAGCATGCTATATAGCAAGTGATCCCACATCAATCAATAGACACAATGCATGCTTTTCTCTCTCTCTCGAAAATGGGTCTTTAATCATTTTGCATTAATTTGCATATATGTATATGCATACTAAACTTTATATTATAATTTCCATTTATATTTTTGAAGGGATTAATTCCAAAGATTATTCTAAAAATAATATTAAAGAGAGCAAATAAATAAATTAGGTAATTGCTATTAATAGCAATTTAGGATTATTTTTTGCTTTTTAAAATATAGCTTCTGATTTTAAGATTCATTATATAAAAACTGGTGACATCAAAATGTTGCCAAAGTAAAATTATTTAACATATAAACATAGATTAACATAAAATAACTGCTCAATTAAAATTTTTAAATATTATAACATTAAAAATTTTAATTCAATGATTCTTTACTTTGTTTCTTAATAATACACCTTTACCCCGCTTAGCGATGGCAATTGGTCCTCCAAAACTCATCGTTAAGTAAGAATATTGTAGACAAAATATGTAATTATAATGGCGGTCTATGGGAAAAAAAATTGGTCGGTTCCAGTGATGTAAAAGATCTACATTGATTTCCAAGCTCAAAGATTTTCTTGATTTTTTCATGACAATGATGACTAAATACGGTATCTAAAAAGAAAAGTTTTATATCACTAGGAAAAAAAATGCATATTTTCACTTTAAAAAGTACAGAACAGCAATGAAACTAAATTTGAATTTAAAAGTTTTTATATTCTTCCGTGGAAGTTTTTCATCGTAATGAAAAAAAAATCTATACTGAAGTGCTTTTTTTAAAAAATTGTATTACAGTATATATTACTACTATACATTTATTTTATTACTTATGTGAAATTATTCAAATTAAAAAACAATGTTTAATTATTAATTATTTAATTGAACATATAGAAAAAAAAATCAACTTATTTTCACAATAAAAAATCTAACTTCTAATTTTCTAAAACATACAGGTAGGTTTATTTTTCTTACTGTATATTTTTAGTAATGTAATAATGCCCCCCCCCCCCCCGTTCGAGTAGAAAGATTTTTAATTAAATGCAATCTGTTTTTTTTAAACTTTTCTAATTCGACATCGTTTTAGAATGTTGTTTTTCTTCTGATTTGAAACATCTTGAGTGTAAACAACATGTTTATTAACGAAGTTACAAAATCAATAACTATTTTTACATAATTATCCAAGTGTTCTAAAAATAATATATTGTATTTAAGAAACACACACACGCAGTTTGATATTCATATTTAGTGTTTTCCTGAATGATGGTATTTTATTTGTCTTGTATTGTATTTATATATTGGAGTATTTGTATACAGTATTATCAACAAATTAAAAATCCTCCTTTTTCTTTTCAAAAACTTCATTTTCTTATCTCAATACTGAACATATATATATATATATATACTGTACATACAGTATTTATATAATACAAAACTCCATTTCAACTGTTTATCTTCATACAGTCATTTTCAATGATATCTCTCTCCCACTGCTATATTTTATTACTCTTTCTTTTACATTATTTAATTACAAATCAACGTTGAAACGTTGGAGTTTTTGTATTATATAAATATATATACTGTATATGTTCAGTATTGAGATAAGAAAATAATGTTTTTGAAAATTAAAAAAGGAGAAGGATTTTTAATTTGTTGAAATTATTGTAGAACATATATACGTATTTTAAAAAAAAAAGTGGATGAACATTTGCTGTGTTATTTATTATATATGATGTATACAGTATTATAGATAAAATAATTATAGATATTTTAAGGGTTTTATGAATAAAATATTGTATGTGTATACAATTACAGCAAAGTCATTACCTGTATACATATTACAATAATATACTTTTGCTTTTGGGTATAATATAGCTATCTCTGATGTCATCAGTGACGCAAAATTCAAGATGGCTGCCAAAATTTTTTTTTTTAATTTTTCCCGATCGTTATAGCGAATAATCGCTATTGTGAAATATCGCTAAGTAGACAATCGCTAAGCAGGGTAAAGGTGTACTCTAATTAAACCATGTTTTGTACATTTAACAAGAAACAATTATAAACATATAAAGCATATAACCTGCTATGCATGCTTTCAACTTTTACAGTCAGCTGCAGCAGGTCCGCAAGTTATATGCTTTATAAGTTTCTAATCTTTTACTTGTTAAACATACAAAACACAGTGCTCTCAGATCCAAAGCTCCTCACTGATGAAGGCCACAAGCCAGAAACTAGTCTGGGGATATTGGATTAGTAGGCACTAGATAGGGATTTTATGCACAAGCCTTCTGGCATCCATTGATTGCTCTTGTTAGCACAAGATGGGACTACTATATGGAGAGTTTTGCTTTGTTTTGAATTGTTTAATAACAATTATGTGCTGGTATGAGATAGTGATCATGTGATGTTTAGTGGAAAAACACAGTTTAATTAGAGAATTACATTTTTAAAAAAAATTATAATTTGAATGCTATGATAAAAAATGTCACTAATTATTATAAATAGTTCTTTTACATCACAGTATTTTATTATGCAGATTGACTTCAAATAACCTTATGATTTTTCTTTCAAGCACCTGGCATATAATCAATCTGAATAATTATCCAACAACATTTAATAAGTGGATATTTAACTATTTTTAGCTTGAAAATAAAACAAAGATGAAATATTAGTCAATAAAATACCCCTATGAAAGCTATTAAAGAAGTATTTGCTTGCAGTAAACTATTTTACCTTGAGTCACACACTTTTTCACCATCTCTATGCTACTTTCTATAAACTTTACCAAGTAAAAATATATTCCAGATGATAGTGCTTAACAAATCCCTACTTTCCTATCCAGTATCCCCAGATCAGTTTCAAGCTTATGACTTTCATCAGTGAGGAACTTTGGATCTTGAAACAGTGCACAGTAATGTGATATTTTATGGGTTTATTTTACCATTACTTTTTGTCTTCTTATGTTATCTTTCTTTCCTCCCTTTATTTTAAATAAAACAAGTTTTATTATATAATCATATTTATATGTATTAAATCTCTAAAATTTGACTTTCAAGTACCAAATTTCTTGTACTCATGCATTTGACACCATCTACTTCAGTTAACTATATTAATCATCATTAATAATAACTTATTAGGCTAGATATTATGTTTTAAGCACGTATATGAACTTTTTATTAAACATAACTTGGTATTCATAATTAATCTTCATCTATCTCCACCCCCACCCCCATGTTTGATAACTTAAATATAATTTGAAACTACCATTCTACCTCACCTCTTTGGGAAATATGAATAAATATATCTAAAAAAAACCAAAGCAAATGATCCCCAATATAGTACTTCTGAAACTTTTTAATTAGTTTAAGACCACAATAAATTACATTTTTTCATTATTTGTACAGTACACCTGGGTCTCGTTTTACGCGATAGATAGGTTCCTCAGAAAACACGCGCAAACGAAATCGCGCAAAAATAGACATAACTTACTTTGAAAAAGAGGGGATACGGACTGTGATTTTTCTAAAATCGCATAAAAGCAAAGCACCAATGTAAAATTACTTTAAAATGCGCGCAAAAAAAAATAAAAAATAAAATATGACTAATAAAAAACTTCAAATTTGAAAAAAATTGATACAAGACAAACTTTTTTTAACTATAATATTTAATTTTATTCAAAACAATATATTTTTATGCATAATTTACAGTAATTTACATTTTTTTATACATGTTTTAATTATTATGGCTATTTGCCGATAAACAGGTTCATTTGCAAAGTGGTAAAAAATCAGATTGAAATACAACTAGCGCCAACGTCACTCTCATGTTGTGTTAATGGTTTTCTGGTGACAACATAATTAGTATTTAATCTAACAACTAAAAATTAAATTCTTATTTTTGTCTTTAATTTTCAATTTTAATTGTGCTCACCTTTTAAAAATAAACTTGCGGACACTAAGTGATTAATAACTGATTACGTTCTTTTTTAAAAAACAGAATGTGATTTAAAATGCAAAATTAACACGCACAATGTTTGAACAAATTTACATTATAATCTTGTAAAATTTAATGTGTGTATACATAAAATGTGGAAATCATGATTTTAATTTCATTATTGCATAAAATCTTACTATTATAAAGCACTGAAAATATTGAAATTACTAAGAAGAAAGTCGAATTCCAATAATGTGCTATTACTTTCAATATGATGTAAGTGCACAAAATTTATTATTTAAAGTAATAGCGCATTATTGGAGTTCGACTTCCGGAGAAATGTGAATCGCGTAACTTCAAAATCGCGTTAAATAAATCCGTGTAAAAAGAGACCCAGGTGTATTTATTAATATATAGGGTATATGAGCACAGACTTTCTCATGACCCACTGCTCACCACTCTATCTCATATCACTGATACACTTGAACACATATGTCAAAAATATAAATAATCACCAATATATATATTTCATGCTAAACCAGCAATCATCAGTTGGTCCAGGTTATCATCTCCACACATATATGCAATAAGTGCTCAGATATATATATTAAGAGAGCCAATCTTCATACTTTAATGGACAGGCTTTAATCTATTCAACGGTCCAACTATTCAACCGTCCATCCAATTGAAAATCTGATGATGAAACGCTCAAAGGGCATCCTGAGGCCGAAATTCCTATCACACCCATGTTGACCTAAAGTCAATCTGGCCACTCATGTACAGGACATAATCCATTTAATACATATACAAGGGATGAGCAGACATCTCTACTATGTAATAACTGAAATACAGGCTTATTATATACCTATATAAATATTTGTAATATATAGAGTATATGGGCACAGACTTTCATACCACCCACCACTCACCATTCTATTTCATATCACTGATACACTTGAACACATATATGTCGAAAAGATAAATAATCACCAATATATGCATTTCATGCTAAACCAGCAATCATCAGTTGGTCCAGATTATCAACTCTACACATATATATGCAATAAGTGCTCAGATGTATTTATTAATATTAAATTGCTACAATTTAATCTGTAAGTATCAACTTTATCATAATTTTTATCCCAAATATAAATTTTAACTTAATAAAAGTTTAATAACGTTTTTTTATATCTCTACATGATATTTATTTTCTTTCAATAACTGTTTAACAAAAAAAAAGAATTTAAATTATATCGCTATATATGCACATGTATAATATACATTAAATAAATTACTTTATTTTATAATTCTTATTAGAGTAACATTTATAATGCTTTAATTTTTTATTCTAATGTATTTTTAATTATAATTTTTTATCATTTATATTATTACATAGTATTCATTTATGGGAAAAGTTTTTAACTTATTTTAATTAGAAAGTTTAAACCAACAGTAATATGGGCTATAAATTTTTATAATAAATTAATAATTTGTAGTAATATAGACAATATAGTAATTAATAAAAATAAATAAAATTATACTGAAAAATAAAAAACACTAATAGAATTAAAAAAACAAGAAGGATTATATAATAATTTATCTAATGTGTTTTATATATATATATGTTTATGCAGTTGAGCTGCTATATTTTTTTCAGAGGCCCCTCGTGTACATTGTACGTTGAATTTAACTTTATCTTTCGTATTGAATTGTCAAATCCATATAATATTAATATCATCTACAATCTTTATTACTTTTTACAATGCTTTTTTACAACCCACTATTGATAGTTTTGATTGCCCCAGCAATCTTCTTCAGAACTTCTACTTATATTTCCAAAAGTTCTGAAGAAGATTGCTGGGGCAATCAAAATCGACAATAGCGGGTTGTAAAAAAAAAAAAAAACATTGTAAAAAGTAATAAAGCACATAGATGATAATAATATTACATTGCATATAATAGCTTGCTTTGTTGTTGATTAAAATACAATACATATTATTCATTGAGCTGTAAGTGTATAGTACTTTTTAATACACAGAAAAAAAACATAATATATATAACACAGATACTATTTTATATGTATAGTATGCATATTGTACCGGTCAAAACATGTTTATCCATCTAACATGAGCTGGAGCTCACAAAATGTACTTCAAATCCAGTCAAGCCAGAGATTTAGGTCAGGGACCAGCCTGAATTCGAACCCACTCTCTAAGCCTCAGATCAAACACTTAATGGATAACATAACAATGATGGCACATGAGAATTAATTTTAATCCAGCCCACTAGCAGAGTGGGGAAGACAATGAGACATCTATTAACTATGACTTAACTAAAATATATACACGCATAGCTGTATGTGTGGAAGTGGAGAAAAAGCAATTCAAACTACTCAAATAAGTTAGACAATAAAAATATAGTCTAATATAATGACGAATTATCAATCCATTTATAAATTAATGGCATACATTAGTATGTGCGTGAATGAGCAAGCAGTCTACCAAATAATAGATAATTATATAATGTCATTCATGCTATTATTTCTCATATGCTCTTTTATTGGCTAAATACTATATTATAAATAAACACACATTTTTGGTGGGTCCAATATTAAGATGCCAATCGATTATTAGAAAGAATTTACATAAAATTGCTATTAATGCTTTATATACGGTTCTGAAATGTGGTGACTAACATATGATTTGGAGGGAGCTTTCTGAAATTCATTACAGATATAATATAAACTATGTTCACACCATTATGGTCGTGAAAATAAATCAAATACATTTGAAAACATATTTGATTATATGACAAAATACTTAATGAAACTTCTTTTAATTAGCGCTGGTAAGAGGAATGCTTATTTCCCTCAGGGCAAATAGATACTCTTAATTACAAAAATAAGTTACGATGGTGGGATTGTATAAGACTGAAATAAATGTAATTAATGAAACTAGAAGTAGTTGACATTTATATATATTTTAAGCAGAGTGCAATTTTAATATTAGAGCATTAAAACTGGGTCATGAAGCAAAAAAAATAATAATACAAAGAAGTTTGCAGTGCTGACATAATTAGCCAAGAAATAACAGGAAAAGTCATGCTTCTGGATGAGAGACAAAGTGGATAAGCATGCCATGGACATCGCCAACATGCAGGTCTTTTTTTAATGAAGAAAGTGGATAGGCATAGTGTGTGCCAAACTTAGGGAATCACCACCAGAGGCCCTTTTATATGAAGAATGTGGATAGGCATAGCATGTGTCAGATTTAGGGAATCACCATCAGAGGCCTTTTTATGCGACATATATAGTTCTGGGAAGATCAACTATCCTCAGAACAAGGCTTGAGAAATAAATCTATGGGTTTGAACTTGTCACAACCCCCAGATTAAAAACATGTAATATATATATGAAGATAGACCAAATATCAGTAACGCAGTAATGATAAATGTCACTAATGACATTGAATAAGTTTTACTGCTTTAAAATGAATGACCCTTATTTGAATGCCATAATTTAGACAAATAATATGCTATGCAGTTATAATATATATAGACACAAGATTTTAATTAATAACTAAAATAGTGAAATATTAAAATTTATCCCCTTTCCTTTTCTGATATTTAAAATAATTCAATCCCATCTTTATGGTTTTTATAACACCTGAGAATATTTAAGTACTGTATTTGATATTTTAAGAGTATATAAAAAAAACTAGCAGTTATATAGAAAACAACTAATAAGTCATCCTTTCAGAATTGAATAAATAACATTTATAAAATAACTAAGTTTCAGTGTTCTAATTAGCCTAAGTTCTGGATTCATCCCGGGTAGAAAATCCAGAGTTAAACAAATATATTTTTATACTAAAACATAAATTAAATGTTGGCTCGTAAAACAATCTGGCGAGCGTTTTAATTAATAATGCTTTATGTTTTAAGGGAATGTTAAAAATCTCAATTCATGAAGGTTTACTTAAAAGAAAGAAAAGATTTGAGAAATTCAACTCATCAGATTGTTTGAGATTGGCATATTAATAAAAAAAAGTATATATATAAAATCAAGTAATAAATAAATGACTGCACCAAGGTTAAAGAAAGTTAGAGCATATGAGAGATTAAATTTATAGAAATAATTTAAGAGCAATTTACATATTATATTAGAAATAAAGTTAAATAATACATTAGGACAAGAAGTCTTGATAATAGAGATTGAGAGATTAGTTAGACTAGCTTTACTTGTTGTTCTGAAGGTTTGTGATGATGGTGTTCTAGCTGTATTTTTATATTGGACTATTTCCATCATCTAATATGTGTGTTGAATGTCTTTGGAAAAGTTTAATTTTTGGCAGGATGGCTCAGTTGGTTAGAGCGTTACCTTAAATTTCAATAATCAAGAATCTAAGGACCCAGGTTCGAATCCCATGCTAGTACTGTCACTGGTCAGGCCAGCAACACCTGAAGAAGAGGGGAGAAAAATACCTCTCGAAATGTTGTGCGTATACTAACCTGTTTGCTGTGATATTACTAACAGTTAGTGCATATACTAACCTGTTTGCTGTGATATTATTAACATTTGTTTGCTGTGATATTACTAACAGTTGGTGCATATACTAACCTGTTTGCTGTGATATTACTAACAGTTGAATGCATTTGGAATATTTAACTAAAAATTAAACTTTTCCAAAGACATTCAACACACATATTAGATGATGGAAATAGTCCAATATAAAAATATAGCTTTACTTGTGGCTTGAAAATTTACCTTGCACCATTTTAAGAGTTCATATTTCAAAGTCTGCTCATGCATGGCAATTGATTCTTAAATAACAGCAAGCTTTTATTCAGCATTCCACAATTCTCCCTTATTTAAAAACTTGTTCACGGTTACTCTATAGTCACTGCATATGCATATGTTTCCATTAGGTTTTGTAACTATGACTATCGGTGCAGCCCAGTCAGCCATATCTACCAGTGTCAACATGCATTTATTGGCCATTGACCAAATTTTTTTCTTCTACTTTTGTTTTTGAGCATATGGTATCTTTTGCAATCTACAAATTGAGGGGCGTGCCTTATCAACTAGCTCCACCTCTATGGACTTGTATCTATCATGCCTAACTCTCGGTAAATAGGTCTGGGTATTTATTTTTAACTTCTCTTTTGATTACACTAACTTGAATTCCCATTGCGTTACACCAGTCCCTGTGTATTACACAGCTGAATCTTCCTTGTACTACATATAGTAGCAGTCTATTTATTTTATCACAGTATCTAACCAGTGTCTGTATTTTCCCCAGTAAGTTTAATGCATTGCCATTTACCCCCTGGGCTTTTATGTTGTTGTTTTTTTTAAGTTTTATTCTAGAGTCAGCTGCTGATAGTGCTCTCCAGTCTGTCTGATATTATAGATATCCCGGAGCCACTATCTTTTTCCATATTCAGTTTAACTCCGCAATTTTCCAATTTGATCATAAATTTTTGCTGCCTGTGCACAGTCATATTTCTAATAGTAAAATTATAATTAGGTTTATTGCCCCTATTCTTTCGACCCCTCTCTTTCTCTTGATTTGAATCATTATTGGATTTTCTACATATGCATGCAATGTGCCCCTTGTGCTCATATTTAAAACATTTCTCTTCTCTCCACTTGCACTCTTTTGCTTTGTGGTTATTTTTTATGCAGCTGTAACGCATCATTTTAGTTCCCTTTTCAAACTCTGGTTTATGTGGGTTACTACATTTTCCCTCAATTTTATAAACCTCTATATTTATGCTATCTTCAGCTTTATTTTTAAATGCTTGAACTTGCTTACTTATTATCTCATAAGCTATTCCTTTTTTGAATCATGCCCTGGTACTTTAAGTCAGTATTAGTTAGTAATTGCTCTCGCAATCTATCACTGCACATTCCCTGGAATAAATGTTTCGAGGAGTATTTCTTTGATATAATCCCCATACCCGCAATCCTTAGCTAGTTCTCTAAGGGCCAAATTATAATCTTTTATTGATTCCTCTTGAAACTGTTTTCTATTCCTCAGTTTTAAACAAGATATGTGCTGAGATGAATGGGGACTAAAATTCTCTATTAGTTTCATAACTAACTCCTTGTATTGTATATTATCCATTATGAGGGGGTCATAAAGCTTATTAACAATTTCTATAACTTTTTTCCTGAGAAACACAAAAGTACTGACACTTTTCTTATATTTTCTTGAATACCGTTCAAGGTAAAAAAGCTTTGTATTTGTCATATATAGTGACCATTCTGCCATGTTCTCCACATCAAATTTGTTTGTGGCTGTTTGTCCAAATGACAACATTTAAACTTTATTATTACTATTTTTCCCTAAGCTAATTTCGTTATGTTCGAAATACCCTATGCTAGGTTTTTATTAACCAGGCAAAGCAACGAGATTCGAATCAGACTGTGTAACTGTGCCAGGTTTTGCTATATCTTGATCTTGATTTTATCTCAATTAAGACTAGCAAGTAATTTCTAAAATTATTCCGTTTTCTCAAATAACTAAATAACCCCACTGCAGATTAATTTATAACTTATTTTAATACCAGCCAACAAGACAGTAATATATATATATATATATATATATATATATATTATATATATATATATATATATATATATATAGTTAATATCCTCAGATTAAAGTCTTCTGCTTAGTTGCACTATTAATGATTAATTAAATCGCTATTTACCAAATTCTGGCAAATGTTCTTTAGTTTTGTGGGCCCTTGGGGTGCATATAAATTATAATAAGATCGGGGCGATATGTTTAATCTGTAATCAGCTTTCAGGAACTGTGATCCTGGGTCTGAAAACAAATCCCCTTTACTCTTCTGCTGCTTCACATATATACGCAACCTAGTTGCATGAATACATGAGGAATGGAGAAAAAAGATATTGCATCCCCCCCCCGCTTAAATAGTTTTCTTTGACTTTAGTTGTTCATCTGTATCCGGATGGAAGGTTTTTTTTATCTTATCTGTTAGGTTTAATTAAAAATTAATTCATTCTAGAATTCAATTGTTAATCAGTTATTGACAATTGAATCCTACGAAATCAAATTTTACTTTAGTTTTATTCTCATTGTTCAATTAATGTTTTAATTTATCCGTTTTATTATTAAACTATTTTTAGGCAGTAGTTTTAGTATTGTAAATTAAAACACGCATTTTGATAATAATAAATTGATATTCCATTAACATTAAATATATAATAAATATTTCAAAAATTATAATTCAAATTATATTAAAATATATTTAGAAATCTTGGATTTTGTTGAATATGGTGGTTCCAGTCATAGATAAATCATCATACGGGAGATTAATTATGGTTTTAGAAAATCAAAAAACACTCCAAATATGGGTTTTGTTGCCAGGAAAGTACAAGAAAAAGATCAGGAATAAAAGAGTGATTTATATATTGGTTTTTAATGATGTGGAACAAGTCTATGACATTCCTTGAAATTAATTGGTTGTCCACCAAAGTTTATTTGCATCATACAGCTTCCACATGAGGAACCATTATATATATGCAAAAAATAAGGTGTTTAAATGAAAACAGATGGTAAACAAGGATGTATATTTAATCCAATATCGTTTTGAAATTTTTATAGCTATGGTCTTTGGATATTTCATAAGAGGCTTAATGCATCAGAAATGAAAATATAATACAGATATGATGATGGAATTTTAAATTTTGACTAAAGGGGGGGGGGAATTTCATCTTGCAATCTGAATTTACAAAATGCTAACGATTGTACTATTTTTGCTGGTTCAAACAATGATCTACAGAGTATACTTAATATTTTGAACGCAGCATGGAAAGATATTGATTTAACAATTACTATTAAAAAAATTCAATATTTTTATTAGCCAATAATGTGAAGTAAATATTTAGAAAGACTTAGCTTAACAGTTATCAACTTGAAAATGTATGTCAATTTAAATTATCTTAGTAGCTTCTTAAATAGAAATTTGGATTTAGATGTTCAGGTACAGCACAGATTCAATGAGATGCTGGTGATTTTAACAAATTAAAGGATAAGATATAACAAGCTTTATTGATAAATGCCACAAAATAAAGCATTTAAAAATCTCTATCTAGAAATTATCCCCAATCCTCAGACTGGTTTCATGCTTTGGCAATCCTCAGTAAGGTGCTAGAATAATTTCAGACACTAGATCTAACAATAGCAATTCAAAGCCAGCATTTATCCTAAAAGTTAACTATTAAGGTAGAAAATCTGAAATTTTCAGACATCTATATGTCATTAAACCCAACTATCATCTGAGGATTGGGGATAATTTCTAGATAGAGATTTTTAAATACTTTATTTTGTGGCATTTATAAATAAGGCTTGTTAGAGCAATTAGCACTGTTCATTTTTTATTTATAAGCTTATAAAATTGGGTCATGTGATGTATGACTTTATTTTATTTACTATTTACAGTTTTGCTTTTAGATCTTAGCGATGTTATAATATTGCTAAGGCTATTAATATTTGGTTTTGCTGAAAATTTCTCAATCCCATACAGCTATTTAAGTTACATAGCTAGGTTTGAAGACATATAGATGTCTGAAAATTTCAGATTTTCTAATAGTTTTTTTTTAGATAAATACTGGCTTTGAGTTAGTATTTTTAGATCTAATGTATGAAATTATCCTAGCACCTCACTGAGGATTGCTAAAACATGAAACCAGTGGCCTGAGGATTGCCGATAATTTCTAGATAGAGATTTGTTAATGCTTTCTTTTGCAGCATTTATCAATAAAGCTTGTTAGAACAATTAGCACCGCTTATTATTTTTTATTTACAAGCTTAAAAAATTGGGCCATGTGATGTATGACTTTATTTTATTTACTATTTACAAGATATTTTGTCTCAATGAAATAATAACTGTAATTAAATTAGTTATAGAGATATAGTTGTTATTTTACCTAATTTATTATATAGCAGCGAGATTTGGACACACTACCAATGTACAAAGATATTTTAAATGTTTCATTTAAGAATATTCCATAAAATCTTAAAATAAAATGATGAGAAGATTATAAGACCAATCAAAATGTTTTTCAACTTGATGGATATGATAGTATACAATCCATCAATACCTTTGTTGAATTGAACAAAACAGAAATAATAGAAGACTTCTTAAAAGGGTATTTTATGATAAACTTATATATATATATATATATATTGATAAAAAAGTACAGTGTTGATTAATATCATTAGATAAAAATACCAAAGAAAAGACTAGAATGAAGAATTATTACTATTAGTATTGGAGTACTTTAGAAAGAAAAGGATTTTACAATAGAAGTTAAAAGATTGCATCAAATCGACAGAATAATGGATGAGCTTGTTTTATATGTAGATGGATTTGTGATCCACAGATTGGTTTGCATAATCATTTATAAAAATATTTTTTTTATTTAAAAGCAGGAAATATTAG
Organism: Epiperipatus broadwayi; assembly: GCA_028023455.1. Classification (NCBI taxonomy): domain Eukaryota; kingdom Metazoa; phylum Onychophora; class Udeonychophora; order Euonychophora; family Peripatidae; genus Epiperipatus; species Epiperipatus broadwayi. The sequence goes on along the minus strand of JAQFVV010012508.1, from coordinate 3,839,480 downwards.
AACATAATAGTGAAATTATTGGTAATAATTGTGCTGAAAATGAAAATTTATCTAACACTGCAAAAAATATATCTAAAACATTAGAAAAGTCTAGCATTGGTGGTTGCGAGGTCAGCGCCACTGCCTTGCACTTGCAGGCAGTTGCCCGGGTTGCGGGTTCGCATTCCGGCCGATGCTATGACACTTTAAAAGAAAACAAAAAAACATTAGAAAAGTCATATTTTTAATATAAATAATAGATTCTATATATTGTTATGGGATTTGTCAGTATAAACTCCAGTTGAAAGATTGGTGATATCTGCCTAGAATCAGTAATATTTCCTGATCATCATCATCATGTGTTTAAATGATCTGAGCTCCTACAGCATCTTTCATTTGTTTTGGACTGATCCAATTAACCAGCATTATTTCAGATGCCACCTCATTACTTCTCTGAGGAATGTTCAGAAACCCAGTTTTGAATCTTTATTCTTTAAGTGTCAACAACTTCATAACAGCACCAAGACAAACTTAAACACAGCACTGCACAACTTAACTAACTAACGTAAGTCATTTATTCAATCAATGGAATGTAAGAATGGGAACTGAGACCAGAAACCATATTTAAAGCTTAACAATAGTTTATTTCAGACTGGAACAAAATTATAAAATGTGTCAATAGACTCACATTATATAATTAACTTTACAACTTTCGAAATGAAAAAATGTAGTATCATCCAGCAGGCATTCAATATTGATTTATAACATTTGTATTGTACTTCATCTCTCAACAATTTAAACTAAATTAAATATGTCACTCCCACATGCCATGGCTGATCAATGTTTTGACTAGAGGCATTTCAAATATTATATCTCAGAAATATATATATATATATGTACAATGGGGGATTTTATGCACAAGCCTTCTGGCATCCATTGATTACTCTGGCTTGCACTGAGTGGCAATACTGTATCGAGAGTTTTGCCTGTTTTAATAACAGTTATTAGCAAGCATACAAAATGGTGATCATATGATGATAAATTTCATACTTGAAGTCTTCAATCGTCATTTCTGACTGGTGAGCACAAATATCTTTCTTCTTCATCATTATCCACTTAAAGATTGGAATTTACTACCTTGAGTAATTTTGGAATATATCAGCAACTGTTAGACAAATCTCTGGGCAAAAAAATAAAATAATAGTATCACATCTTTGATGATGATAGGCATTAATTCATTTTTTCTTCTTATTTTCATACTAGGGTTGAATTTTGTAACTTTCCTTCTTCTGTCAAACTACATAATAAGGCAGAGGTGAACACACATGTGGGAGTGAACTAACAATTCAAGAAAACACCAACTTTTAGCTTGTTTAATCATCTCCTAATTTGACAACACTGAAAATATTATTCTCCAACACTTGCAAGTATAGCTTTCTGTATATAATGTCATTGGTAAGGTTGTGGTTAAATGTTTCTGCTCGGTTTCTCACAGCTCTAATTTCTTGCTTTCACCTTACTAGACAAGCACATTATGACTAAAATTAATTATTCAAGCCCCCTTTATAATTTCAGCATCAGTATTTTTCAAATGTTAAAAAGTTTTAAATAGAAGAATAGTTCATTTTTATTAATATGTTCAATAATACTTTTCTTTTTTTTGCCATTTTAAGCAGTACAGAACTTTATATTAACAAAAACTCTTGCTTCCATAAACGTGTATATATAATATCAATGTTTTAAATGATTATTTGTTAATTATTCATTTAGTTAAAATTTAATATATTTCAGTCAGACGAGTTTGATAATTCATCATTAAAATGAATGAATGAAAATTGTGTTCGTTAAAGAAAATGTCAAAAGAGTAAAAATGCAAATTCATGTTGATAACGTCAAGAAGATTAATGTAATACTGATTCTATAGAAAACAGAAAGAAAAAAAAGAAGCAAAATTAAATTGTTAAGACGTAAACAATATACTTGGCTTCAAAAAGAAATCTTTAATTTTTTCCTTTTTAAAAAAAGTCAAAAAATTCTCATAAAATTTTCTAATCTATAAAAATAACTTTAATGACAGATTTTATTTTATAATGCCCCCCCCCCTCCCCATTATCTAAAAGACTTGTTTTCATTGCAATTTCAAAAATATGTGTGCATACATTTATATAAATAAATAGAAATGACTGCAAAAAAAGTTTGCTATAATTAAAAGTACTTATTTTGGTGGCCTAGTGGTTAGCATAGCTGCCTTCCAAGCAACTGACCCGGGTTCGCTTCCCGGTCAACGCCTTGACATATAAAAAAAAAATAGGAGTAGAGCAGAACAAATTCCTAATGACCATAAAGAGCTATTTTTAATATAGAAATATTTACACATTAACACAAATAGTATGCTTACTAACATAAAAAAAAAGTACAATGAATTTACTGTTTTTTGACGTTCAAGGTGGACTCAAAAAAACACCATGATTTTTCTTAGCTTCTCAGAAATCTGACAATTCCTGAATAATATCAATATCTTGAAAACAGAATGAATGCATATATTTCTTTTACATATGTGAAAATTAACTTTTTACTTTTGACGGACAAAACAAATACAGTCATCATTGTCCAGAAGCTATAAAGTCGTAGACCTATGCAAGAGTTAAGGTTGAAAATAAATGATGTTAAGTAAAAGAAAACTGAATAACTCAAAAGATTTAACTATACCATATTAAATAGACTATTCTCAATTTTAAAAGGTTAGAAAAAAATAAATAAAATTATTTGGAAAAAGTATTAATATTTAAAATACAAGTTAGAGGAGTGTATTTAATGTGAAAATATGTTGGACTACATCCATTATCTATCAGTAACAGTCAAACAACTTGCTTAGTAATAGCAGACAAATAGACAACACAGATGTGTTTATGTGTTATTAATATACAAAGCACATACGATATGCAAGTTGCAGAAGCTATACGCCTAAAAAAATATTAATCACTCAGTTAAGGCTGAACGCTTTCGAAGTTCCATGCCTCATAATCATAGCCATATTGAAAACTGCGGAATAGTTTGTATTAGACTTAATACATGCAAATTAAATGCAAATGAGTTAGGTTCTCCATTTTTTAAAAATATCAAAGCAGGTGCTACGTCTGTTTATCGCGTTATTATTACCGTTGACAAAATATGCCACTTTTTTCTTTTACAGTCGTTTGTTTCTATACATACAATTTTGCAGTTGGAGGGAATAAAGTCATGGCTAGTCTTTTTTAGATGTTCAAAAAATGTAGAAGTGATGCGCTGTTACTAATAAGTTGTTTATACGTGAAAAGTTTAAATAAGTTTAAATTTTTCTATACATTCAACATTTTACTGATAGATGATGGAAATAGTCCAACATATCACATCTAATAATATACCATCATCACAAACTTTCAGGCAAATATAAGAGGCTCATATTTATTATAAATAAAAAATGGAAGACTAATATTTTGGTTATAGAAATTTATGACACAATTCAAATTACAGGTTCCATCCAATTATGGTGAAGTAGAAGATTTTCAAGCAAATGTACAGAATGCATTTTAAAATACATAAAAAGTTTTTTTTTGGGGGGGGGGGGGGCGGACGGACGTTCCATCATCAAATTTTCAAGGAAATGGTCAGCTGAAGAGTTATGGGATGGAGTGGTTTGAAGCCTGTCCATTAAAGTAAGAAGATTGGTTATCTTAATATAAGCTGAGCTTTGATTGTATATATGTGTGGAGATGATAATCTGGACAAACTGATGAGTGCTGGTTTAGCATGAAATACATATATTGGTGATTATTTATTTTTTCAACGTGTGTGATCAAGTGTATTAGCGGTATGAGATAGCATGGATGGTTCAGGGTTGCGTGAAAGTCTGAGTTCAAACCCCCTATGTATAAAAAGTTTTTACAAATGCAACAACCACACAAACATAAAAAATTTGGCATGAAAAAAACAAACCGTACATAATATTTCTTTGAAATTTTTTATTAAAAAATAGGGAAAAATTAAAGCTTTATAGAGATGAATTACATTTAATTAACAGCTAATAGGTAACTTAATATCGTAAATGTGTGACTTAATAATAATAAAAAAGATTAACTATATGTAAGATATAGGCAAACTAGAAAGACAAAGATTATTTAAAAACAGTAAAAGTAATTGATGTCCCTAACCATCACAAATATTATGACTTTCTGTAAATGCTTATAAACATTTTAAAATAAAAATAGAATAAACTACAATTCAGTAATTTGTTAGTAAATTTTCTTCTGATTCGATGTATGCAGTAAAAAAAGAAATATGAGAGTAATTAAAAAAACAAACCAAATTGATATATTCTTTAAAAATAACAGAAAAAGTTAGTGATGAGATCAAAAAATTCAACTGTGAAATGGCAAAGAAAATTGTGAGGAAAAATAGTGGTATAAAAAGATTATTGAAAGGAAAAGTAGTTCTGTAATAAGAAAAAAAAAACAACACTAGTATCAAACAACAAATATATATATATATCAAAGCTTTGACCGGGAAGCGAACCCGGGTCAGCTGCTTGGAAGGCAGCTATGCTAACCGCTCGAGCACCAATGCATACTGGCAGCAGTATTAACTAATTAGTCATTTATTCTTAAAAAAAAAAATTGAGACATTCAGTTAAACCTATGAAAAAAGAAATTAATAAAGATTTTTTTTAAAAAAAGCATATAATTTTTTTTTTTAAAAAAAAAAAAAAAACTATTATAAAAATAATAATATAGGCGCTATTGCACCTGAACGCAAAGCTATTTTATGCTTAAAACAAAATAAAAATTAAACTCTTGAAAGCGCTCGCAGAATAGTTTAATTTTTATTTTGTTTTAAGCATAAAATAGCTTTGCGTTCAGGTGCAATAGCACCTATATTATTATTTTTATAACTAGATTTTTCTCGCAAAGTTTTTGAATTATTTTTGAATTACAAAAAACTATTATCAAAATTATATACAAAATGTCTTAGTAATAAAAATATCAATATAAATGAAGCATAATGAAAACAAATTATGCTGTATCAAAATATATGACTTCACTTTATATACTATCCAATAAAAATATAAACAAATAAATAAAAATGTAAACGAACAAACAAAAAAAAAAAACAATAAAATTTATAAATTTAATACACTTAACAATACATGAGTAGCTATTTTTTCCTGTCTAAGTACCATATATAATCACATTTCTTAAAAAAATTAAATTTGTAAATAAATTTTACAATATGCCAGCAGCCACTTTTCTGTCTTGGAGCATGATACGTTCATGTTTTTTAATAAAATTTATTCTGTTTATGTTGAAAGCATATACATTTCTTCCATTATTATTCTTTTCAAATTTGATGTGCAGTATTCCATGCGATTAAATGTTTTCTGAGCACAATGCTAAAAGTTTTATAAAAAAGTTATTACAAAAAATAAAGTATTGTTCAGAGTAATGAAAATCAGACATTTCACGACTCTTTTTTTTTTTAAAAAAAAAAAATATTACAGTACACCTGGGTCTCGTTTTACGCAATAGATAGGTTCCTCAGAAAACACGTGCAAACGAAATCGCGCAAAAATAGACGTAACTTACATTGAAAAGGGGGAGGATGCGGTCTGTGATTTTTCAAAATTCGCGTTAAAGCAAAGCACCAACGTAAAATTACTTGAAAATTCGCGCAAAAAAAAATATAAGGAAATAAAATATGACTAATAAAAAATTTCAAATTTGAAAAAAATTGATACAAGACAAACTTTTTTTAACTATAATATTTAATTTTATTCAAAATAATATATTTTTATGCATAATTTACAGTACAGTAATTTACATTTTTTTAATACACGTTTTAATTATTATCACTATTTGCCAGAAAAATCAGATTCTCACAAGAGGATATACAACTAGCACCAAGTTCACTCTCATTAATGGTTTTCTGTTGACAACGTAATTAGTAATTAATCTTTGAGATGATGATTTTATTAATTGTTTATGAACTTAGACTTATGATAATAAAAAGATATTTATTCACCATTGCTGGGAAAATTTTTTATTAAAACTAACAACTAAAAATTAAATTCGTATTTTTGTCTTTAATTTTCAATTCTGTTTAAAAATCAAATTTCATTTCACTGCTAATACTCATCTTTTAAAAATAAACTTGCGGACACTAAATGATTAATAATTGATTATGTTCTTTTTTAAAAAGCAAAAACAGAATGTGATTTAAAATGCAAAATTAACACGCGAAATGTTTGAACAAATTTACATTATAATCTTGTAAAATTTAATGTGTGTATACATAAAATGTGGAAATCATGATTTTAATTTCATTATTGCATAAAATCTTACTATTATAAAGCACTGAAAATATTGAAATTACTAAGATGAAAGTCGAATTCCAATAATGTGCTACTACTTTCAATATGATGTAAGTGCACGAAATTTATTATTTAAAGTAATAGTGCATTATCGGAGTTCGACTTCCGGTGAAACACGAATCGTGTAACTTCAAAATGGTGTTAAATAAGTCCGTGTAAAAAGAGACCCAGGTGTATTTAATTTATTATTATTTTTATTGTTTCAGTAAATACACACTCAATAAAATATATGTAAATGTGCTCTCTCAACTTATTATTAATAACTATATTATTATTTTTCAAAATTTTGTCCATATTACAGTCTTAATTTGTATATGCATACTATACTCATAAAAAAACCATCAATGTTATATATATATATGTGGGTGTGTGTGTGTTGAAAAATACTGTACACTTGCAATTCCTAAACAATATATATTCTAATCAAAATTTATCAACAAAATATCAGCCAAAAAAGGTAAAAAGAAGTCTTTGAAATTACAGGCTTATTGGCCGTCTATCAGCTTTATGATATAGGTACTTTTGGGCTCCAGCCAACTAAAGAAATTAAAAAGTTGCACTACAGAATACTTCATCAAAGTATTAGAAGTTATTTAAATAATAATAATAATAATAATAATAATAATAATAATAATAATAATAATAATAATAATAATAATAATAATAATAACAACAACAACACAGAATTCACTCCTCAACCGATAAGTGAATCAACTATAATTTGCTATCAAAATAATCCAATTAATGATGGTGTAACAGACGATCTAAACATCACCAGAGAGCAATCAGTAAATGACGAAAGTGAATCAATTTTACCCGAAAATCAATCACAGAATGACGAGGATAAACCAGTGTTACAAGAAAATAGCCCATCTCAACAAGAAATATTAAAAAGTGATTGCCAAAATCACAAACAATCAAAAACACCCCTTAACAAAACTTCGCAAGATATTATAGACTATCTAGTGTTCTTGCCTGCCACCTACAGACCCGATAATAAATGACACGGCCAACTGAAAACCAGGCAGACCGCGAAGCAAACGAAGCAGAAAAAATGCAGCAGTGCCTATTGATCTCAGTGAAGATGATATGCCCCAGACATTAGATCATTAAAAAAAAAAAGCAAATATGAGTTCAATGAATACCGAGTTTGAATACACTTCAGATGAAGACCTTAGCACCAATAAAAAAGCAAATGTGCAAAATTATCACAGGAGGGAGGAAGTAGAACCTCCAGACATAAAAATTCTTTGTCATAATTTGTGCAAGTTATCTAAATTATATAAAATTACAATCTAATTACTACATCAGGTGTGTTCTGTTTTTTATTGAGAGAAACTATAATGAAGATAAAAATAGCGTCATTAAACATCCGTGGATTAAACTCACTGAAAAAAAACTATCAATTAATAAAATGGCTTAAAATTATACAACCTCATTTGCTAGGGCTACTCGAAACAAAAATTTATAATAAATCTCAGATTAACCCATCTAACTATCTTAATAATCAAGGATACTCAGCATTCTCCCAAGCATCATTTTCACCCTCAGCAGGAACAGGAGTAGTAGTGATGAAAACCTGCCCCTTCTATTCATTCAAAATAATATTTATAGATGCACACATATTAATTATAACATTATATGATAAAACAGTTACATTGAATGTAGCCTTTGTTTATTTATCTCCAAATCACACAGTAATTAATAAAGTCATTCAAATTATAAATTCCAAAATAGCATCCTCATCACATCCATTAATTTTCCTTGGTGATTTCAACATGTCATACAATGAGTTTGTCACACAATGGTTGCACTTACTAGCCATACCACTCATGAGTGGGGAAGGCTATCTCCCACAGAATTCAGTAACATTTAATAATGGCAGGTTTTCATCATTAATTGACCTGGTCTTCTACTCACCAGTGTTACATCACATGATCAGCCTAACAATAAAAAATTCATCATTATCAGATCATTCTGCAATTATTGTTTCACTAAAGAATGATTTTATATACAGATCAATAACATCTATTGGAAAAACAATTAGAGTGCTTCTTCCATGTCGAACCACAGAATATTTATTCTCAGAAATATATATATATCTCTTCAAACTTCGAGACATTGAAATGGATCCAGTGCAAACATGGATTGCCTTTGTTAACATTATTTCATATACAATTGATGTCATAACAAGGGCTACCCCAGCCCCTTCAAGGCTTCTAGCTCTTGTAGATGAAACACACAAAAGAATCACAAACAGTACTACAAATAAACAAGGCTGTTCAAATGTGATTGCCCTGAAGAAACTTTATAAATCAGTCTCTGAAGAACTTAAAGAATACCTGGCAATTAAAAAAAGAAAACTCTTTTTGACACAGACACATACATGGTCCAGACACTATATTCGCTGGGCACTGGGACAAAAGCCATCAACTCGCATACCAACAGCAATTAAAATACAAGGAGATATAATTTCTGGTTACAACATGTTGCTACTTCTCTACACACATTTCAAATCCAAACTTCAAGAGAAAAAAAAATTCAGCCCTGCGCCATTTTTTCTCGGTAAGCCAGAAGAAGATATAATATTTACTCCCAAAGACTTTATTCAAAAATTAGCATCAACTCCAAACTCCAGTCACCCAGGAATGCATGGTATACCTTGCTTTGTATTCAAGCATTTAGAAAATTTTACTACTCAGTATCTGTGTAATCTAGCAAACTTTCTAACAAAAAAGATCTATCATATACATGGATTATACCCTATTTTACTAGTACCATTTATCAAAACACATGAAAAATAACCACACTAAACAATCTAAGGCCCATATCAATGAGCCTTCTGGGTATCAAACTGCTGGAGTCAATCATTAAAGACAAAATAGAACCCTATATTATACCTATACTATCTAAAATGCAGTTTGCTAAGAAAGGCTCATCTACAATGCAAGCAGCCTTTCTATTCAAAACAGTTATTGATTCTGTCAGAAATAATTAAAAAATATAGTCCAGTTGTAATCCAACTGGATATAAAATCAGCATTTGATATGATTCCAATTGAACTCCTTGTTGAAGCATTAGCAGACACAACAATACCAAGATCCTTAATATATTTAATCACCAATCTTCTATTAAGTCGAGAAATACATATTACACTTAATGGTAAGAATTCCCCCTCTTTTGTACCTTACTGTTCAATTCCACAAGGTTCACCACTAAGTGCTCTTTTTTTTACTTTCTATATCAATCCCTTACTGAATATGATAGAAAAAGAATTATCAGGCATATACATACCTGGTCTAAAAGAAAACATCTCCTGTATTGCCTACATGGATGATGTCTCAATTTTTTTAACTTCTAAAAAACAGATCCCAACTCTATTGAAAATTCTTAATTCATACACTAATAAATACAAGCTGGAGTTTAACATGGATAAATCTTCTGCGTGGTCAATATATACAGGACAATTTCACACACAACATTTTAAAGGAAAACCCAGCTCTTTTGTGGGATTCCCCTTCTATTTGAGCAATCTAGAAATGCGTCGACAAATACAAGACAAAATTAAAAATAAAATAGAAAATATAATTGATTCACTTTCAAAATCTTACCTTTCACTGTATTCAAAAGTATCCTTGTTTAATCTATTAATTATGACTCGAATCACATACTATTCTCCAATAATACTATACACTAAATCTTTTACTAGTAAAATAAACTCATTATGTAGAAAGTTGCTGTGGGGAAAAAAGATTGTTTCAGTTTCACTAAAACGTATTCAAGCTCCTCTAATACAAAATGGTTTAGGACTACATTCAATACATATTTTTAACATTCAAAAGACATTAAATCTCATTTCTGCATGTGCTTATTTATTTCCATACATGAAAGTGTTCTTCAAGATTACCCCAACAGATAAACCACCACCAACCAATGGATATTGGAAAACCTTGCTTACACTAATTCTTAACATTCCAAACATTATTTTTTCACCACCTCAAGATAAATTTAAATATTGGGATGTATACCAGATAATTTGCTCTCCCCTAAATGATAAAAGACCAATTTTAAACATTAACAATAGACAACTAACCCGAAAATTTAAATTCTGGTCATTAGAACCCAAATATTATGATTTTCTACTCAAATTAAATCTTGAAGCATTGCCAACATTACACTTTTGTAGATATAGAAGGCATTACATAAATACAGAAGACATATGCTGGTTATGTCATAGAGAAACTGAGACACAAGAACATTTTCTTTTTACCTGCCCTGTATTTGATAATATTCGTTCATCCATACCATCATTGTACAAACAAAGAAATTGTGACATTCAAACCCTTTTACAATCATTTGTTAAGGGTAGCTACCCACATATTCGAGCAAGTACTTTTATATTGTTTTCACTATGGTGTACAAGATGCTCCTTCATGTACAACAACAATCCAAGAAGACATCCAAACACATTCTGGAATAAAATGGAACAGCTCTGCTTAAGGGATGAAAAAATTGTATCCCAAAAGATGTACACAGCCACTTGGTCAATATTACAACAGCGCTCAAAATTATAGAAATAAAAAAAGACTAATAAAAACAGAACTAAGAGCTTTACAAGTGCACAAAACTAATTGGATGTATATATATTTAAAAAAAAATAATGTAGACTCAAATTTGTAAACCACATGCATATCCTTTGTCTTTGTTGCCCCCCCCCCTAATTACAATTTTCAACTTGTTTATACTAACTTCAATTCATCCACATGTGGTAAAATAGTTATAAATGTAACCTTTTCTTGTTATATTCAATAAAGTCCTTTTGAAAGATGATGATGATGATAATAATAATAATAATAATAATAATAATAATAATAATAATGATGATGATGATGATGAATAAGAATTACCACTTTTCATTGATTTGTATAATTCAAAAAACTTTTGAAAAAAAAAAAAATACATAGTAACATTAAGATCTTGCCAAAGAAACATAATACAGTGATTCCAGCAATTTTATCAAAATTATTTTGTGAATTAAGATGAAGCAAAAGTAATAAAAATAAATAAATATTAAAGAGCCCTGTGTAGTATGTTTAATTAACTTGGAAATTTAATATTTTCTGAGAGGAAAAAATGTTTTAAATTTAATTAAGAATTATAAAAATTTAACAATGCGGAATTGATAATAACTTTGAATAGATGAAAATTTTCTGATGATTAAAATTAGAATCAAACTGGATTCTGACTCTCTGCACAGAATTTTTGATTACTGTAGGTTTAAAATAGCTAATTTCATTATACTCAGTCTTAAAAAATATTTAACATTTAGTTTTCAAATTATAATAGTTGGAGCATCTATGCAGCACATTTATGAACTTAAAATGAATATCCAACTGAAATAAGTGAATAATGTTAGCACCTTTCAATAACAACACATTTATAATTATTTTTTGTTTATTATATACACTAAATAGCATAACATTATACCAAACTGTTAAGTGTTCAAATCTCAGATCAACACACATAAAATAAAATGTATTAAGTAATAAATAAAATTTATGTTAATAATATAGTTACTGTTTATTAACTTACATTTCCTTAATATAATTATGAACACTTTAAATCATATATATCTTCCATCTCAAATCATCTTAAATTGCATTTAGCAATCATGGTCTCTCTTATTCTCAATCATTAATGTCAGGAGTGACTGATTGTTGGTCAGCATCTTTTATTTTAGGATATAAAAAAATCTTAGTACTACTTCAATTCAATATCCATTTTAATTTTATTACGTTTTACAGACTAATGTTTTGAAAGTTTAGACACAGTATATTAGTAATGTCAATTTTAAATATGTGAACTTTTAACATTTTATTCTAGAATAAGCATCATACTATGTTAACCTTAATAAAATGCAAATAATTAACTCAATTAACAGAATAAGAATACATTAAATTGACTAGTTAAGCATGGAAGTTTGGTATTTCAGTCAGTATGCTATAATTGAATTAAGGCATATAGTAAAGTTATCCACTATATATAATCATTATATTTTGAAACTATTTATCTATTGTCGTATTTCATAGGATTTTATATGTAGTTAAAATTTCAAGAATGGTTTGCGACATTTTTTAATGTTGATATTCGTTTTATTTTTCCATTTTATATTTAAATATCCAATAAACAAATGTAATTGTTTACAAATATTTGCATGTAAAGCAAATGTTTTCTAAAACAAACAAGCTATTTACGTTATCATTTACTGAGAAAAAAATTTACTAAGTGCCAAAATTAAATTTATTCTAAATTTATATGTAGGTATATATATATCAATTAATTAACACAAACAGGTAAAAACCTTCTTCAAAATTAATTTTACTACTAATTCTTGCCAATACTTTATCTACTTTTCCTTCCTACAATCTAGCATTTTTCTTTAATCCATAAAGTTTTATTTATCTATTTCCTATGTATCAGGAGTCCAGCAGGTTTTTTTTCCTCAGGAAAATAATCCTAACATATTATTTAATTCTTTTATAAAATACAAATTTCTAATAAAAAAATATTTCCAACATATATTTTCTTTTTAAACACTGACATAAAATATAAAGCCATATATGTTATAATGGGATCCACTTAACCCCTCTTGCATATGTACTATAATGTATGTGGATTTATAAGCTGGGGTTAATGGGTGTTAGGATTGATCATGCTAAATACATTTAGTCTGAACATCCTAACCGATCCGATATTTAGCCTGGATTTTCATTAAATGTATTTATTTTCATTACTAATACCAGCTCTATTTCCTGACCACCATTTACATAAAATCAGTTCAAATCAAAGAGAGGTCCATCCCTGGCCACTATAAGCAATTTTCTACTTATAATAGACCTGTCATACTTCAGACTACGGTACCACTTCTGTAAAAGAACTGTATATAATGGTTCAAACCTCTTCCTCACTTTTTGATGTTAAATCTCTTCATTTATTCACATCTAGCTTGGGTGAACATGACAATAATTTGCAGGGTCATCAATTTTGTTAAAGCAATGAACATGGATAATTCATTTATCTTCAATCAAATAATAAAAATAAAAAACTAACATCTTTGTATTGAGATTATATAAACATTTATGTGAAAATGTAATGGAATAAGAACTAGGTGCTGGTTGCAATGAATTAACAAATTAAATTTATTTTGCTATTATAATGTGAACAGTCCTGAATATTTACAACACATTCATATAATCATTAGCCGCTGAGGAAATCAATACAACAGTCAAATATTTATATAGCTTTCCCTCTATTATAATAGTTTTTGGTTATTTTTGAACTACCAAACTAACACCTTAACTAGTCTAATCCATGAAATAATAAAAAAAAATACATAAAATAAAAAAAATGTTTGATGTGCATTTGTAAATATATATGTGTGTAATTGACTAAGATATTTTCTAGTGCAGTTTCAAACTGTAATTTTAAACAGAAGGTAATCAACTCTTTACATATGTGCTGAACTATATTAAATCAACCCTGTTTTTGCTGAATGAGGAAAAACTCTGGATCCAAGGCACAAGATAAAGACTTTGAAAAGATGAATGGTATCTTATCTTTGTACCTAAATTAAATTATATAGGCCAATCTTAAGTATCTTGGAAGGAGAACTGAAAGATATTACATTATTCATTTTACTTCCTTCTTCTTTATTACACATGTCAACATTTGCAAAATTTTAATATTTACTGTGTATTAATTTTATAAGATGTTAGAATTGATGTAATTGATTAAGACATTTACTAGTGCAGTTCTAACTAATTAAAATAGAAGTTGATCATCAATTTACACATGCACTGTGTGCTATATTAAATCAATGTTATTTTTGTTAAGTGGGAGGAATCTCTCTTTCCAAGGCACAAGCTTTGGTGGCCTAGCACTTCCCGGTCAACGCATTTGACATATGAAAAAAAAAAGTTAGAAACTTTGAAAAGATAAGATGGATGTCTTATTTTTGTACCTAAATTCAATAATATAGGGCAATCTTAAGTATCTTGGAAGGAGAAGTTGAAGATATTCTATTATTCACTTTAGTTCCCTTTTTCTTTATTACATGTAATTTTAACATTTACTGAGTGTATAGAAATATACTATAATTTGACTTTAGTTGATTATAATATTTTATATTTTTTTAGTTATAATATTTGCATTTTTTTTTCTTCCATATGTCATAGCATCGGCCGGGAGGCGAACTCCAACAACCGTCTGCAACCAACTGCTTGCTTGCAAGACAGCTGTCAAGGCTAACAATGCTTGACTAATCTGATTTTTTTAATATTTGCATTTTAGGGTTAATAATAAAATAAAAAGCAAAGTAAGATCAATTTCTTAATTATTTTATGATCATCTGTTCTACAGCATAATAATAACCTTCTTGAGATAAATACTTGGAAGGAAAAATAAAAACACAAATGAACTAATTAAGTCAAAAATACTGTACACAATATTTATTCTGCAGGAAATTTCGGTCTCCTCATAATATCTACAGTCATTTTAAATTATAGTGACTTAAAATGAATACACGTTACAACAAGTAAAAACAGCTTAAATATTGACAAGTGCTTGATATGGTAGCTTTAATAATATCTCTGAAGAAGTACTTGGGGAGAAAGCTTCTTGTTTGGATATTTTACTATCTGATCATTATTATATTATTTCAGATGATTATACAATTACAAATCAATTCACAGAATCACTAAACTGCAACCATAAACGCCTTTATATAGTTTGAAAATGGGTTTGATCCATGTGATTAACCCAATAATATTGAAGTGAAATTTGAAAATAGATTCTGATTTTTTTTTTAAAATATTAAAACTTAAAAAAACATTTAAACATGTTTTATTGTAAATCTTTACTATTTATTATCTTAATTTATTAAAATCAATAAGACTGTTCAAAAACCTTTGCTCTTATGAAGTTTCAAGTACATTTAATTATGGAGTGTGGAGTGGATTGAAACCTGTCCATTAAAGTATGAAGACTGGCTATCTTAATATATATCCGAGCACGTATTTGCATATATGTGTAGAGATGATAATCTGGACCAACTGATGATTACTGGTTTAGCGTGAAATACGTATATTGATGATTATTTATCTTTTCGACATATATGTGTTCAAGTGTATCAGTGTTATGAGATAATGTGGAGAGTGGTGGGCCGTGTAAAAGTCTGTCCTCATATACCCTACATATTACATATATTGATACAGGTATATAATAAACCTATATTTCAGTTATTATATTTAATTATGTTGTTATCCATTACTTTACAAATAATAGCTTCTTATTTACAAAATGTATTTACACTATCTTAAATTCAAATGCATAAATAAACTGTTCGGAAAAAATATTCTTTAAATGTTCTCTTTAAATAACATCACAAGATAATATTAAAATTATCCATATAATCAATTCTATAACTCTGAAAACTGTAAAGAAATTGATTAAAGTTTGATGCTATCAAATCATTAATTGACAGAATAATAATCATCATATTTCTTGGCAAACGAAGTGATAAATCTGAACATTATAATGACATAAAATATTTGCTAGCGTACTTTTAGATCTGCAATAAAATGTTAAGTATTTTTCTACGATAAAAATTTAAAATGTTAAGTATTATGTTGAAATAAAAAAGTATTTATCTATAAATCTTTTATATTAACCTTTGATCCAAATCACTAAATCTATTTTTTTCCTAAATATTTTATATATTGTTAATATTTATATAACAATTTCAAATATTTATCATCAAAGATTACTGATCATCATCATAATCATTTTCAACCATTATCAATCTACTGCAGAATGGTCTCTCCAACTTCAATCCAATTTCTCCTATTTCTAGCCTCTCTTCTCCATATCACTCAGCACACTTCCTTATTTCATTCAGCCATCTTACATGTGATCTCTTTCCAGGTTTTTTATAATCTCAAATATCCATCTATTATCATCTCTTCTAGCAATATATTCAACTCGACTCCATCTTAATTCTTTCAATGATGTCAGTAACACCTTATTGTTCTCCCATCCATATATTTTGTTTTCAATCTCTTCCTGTTACTCCTAACATAAATCTCTCCATACTTCATTGGATAGTCTCAAGTTTTTGTCTTGTTTTTCTGTTAAGTGTAAAAGTCTCAAATCCATAAGTAATAACTGGTAAAACACATTTATTAAAAATCTTCCTTTTTCAAACACACATGTATTTTTTACTTTTAAAATTAAGTTATTTCTAGCAAGAGCACTCCAACCAATGTTAATTCTATGATCAATTTAATCTATTATGTTTTCATCTGTAATAATAATCTTACCAAGGTATTTATAGTTTTTAACATCTTCTAACTCATCATTACCAATCTTTATTTTCTTCTTGTGAGTACATCTACTGGACATTACTTTAGACTTCTTAATATTCACCTTTAATCCTATTTTCTTACTTTCATCTCACAATTCTCGCAACATTTTCTGAAGCTCTAAAGCATTATTTTCAAAAACAATTATGTCATCTGCAGAATGTAGATGACTTACTTTTACTCTCTTAGCTTCCCATTTTAATCCACAAAATGCTTCTTGCAAACTGCTTTAAAATGTTTTGGAGATATGGTGTCACCCCCAGTCATAAATCCTCTTAATATTTATCTTCCTAGTATCATTATGTAATCAAACTGTTGCTATTGCATTTTTATAAATATTCTTCAGAATATGACCATATCCTGGATCTAAACGTAGATGATCCAATGCCTTAATCAATGAAGAAATGCATATAGAATCATATGCCTTTTCATAATGATCACTCACTACATTTTTTTTCAGTATCAAAATTTTCATACTCATATAAGACAGAAAATACTATGCCTTGAACCATTCCGATCTCATTTCTATTGATATGTTTTTACAACAATTTTTTTTTCATTTTCCATAAAAAAAACAATCTATAACTACTAAATATCCATCTTGTCAATTTAAGATTCAATAAAACAAAAGCCATTAGCAACTTCATGCCTTTTAAAATCAAATATAAAGTTGGCTCTTGACTTTACATCATAATCTTTGTCCTTTTAATTGTTTTTTAACTCATCTAATAAGACTTGAAATGTTCTTTCTATTCATCTATGGGTGTGATGCCAACCACTTATCTAAAATTCTTGATGATTCTTTCACTAAACCTAAATCCACATTTGACTTTGTATAATTTGTTTTCTCTTATTACATATTCAGTATACACAATGCAATAGATAGAATGGTGATATAAGGTCTTCTTTAACCCTTTAGCAACTGTAAAACTAATCTGCCCATTTTAGCTGTAACTTCTAGATTCATATTTTCTAAAACATTTATTCCATAATTCAACAATAAACAGTTTAATTAAAGGTTTTGTTGTAATCAACAAAGGACATACAAAATTATTTCTGGTTTTCTCTTTCTTTTCAATTATCCAAGGTTAGTTGCTCAATTTTCCTGTCTTACATATCCAACAGTCCTCTTTGAATGTCATGCTTTCATCTGGAGCTTAACTAGAATGAAGTATAATTGATACAATATAATATTTTACATAGTATCAAAATTCCTTTCTCTGGAATAAGAATATAAATTATTTCCAATTAGTATGCCAATACAAAACTTTCCATACAGTAGTGCCATCTTGTGCCAACAAGAGCAATCAATGGATGCCAGAACGCTTGTGCATAAAATCCCTATCTAGTGCCTACTCATTCAATATCCCCATACTAGTTTCTGGCTTATGGCCATCATCAGTGAGGAGCCTTGGATCTGAGAGCACTGCACCTAGATCTTAGGATCTAATGCAACCCTCCAGCAGCCACCTTTTAACTCTACTTAACTACAAAACTATGAGAATGAAATTGAAAACACAATAATATTTTCAATCTAAGCTCAATGGCACAAGATGGCATTACTGTATGGAGAGTTTTGCTTTGTTTAATAACAATTATGTGCTAGTATGAGATAGTGATCATGTGATGTTTAGTATGCCAATGACTAGTTTTCCAGATTAATTGGAATAATTTGGTCAATCCTTTATTTCCTTTTCTCCAATTCTCTGAAGCTTCCATTATTTTTAACCTTTATAATAATTTCAATGTTTTCTGACTTCATCTCCCATTATTGCAGATTCTTCAATGTAGAGTACATCATCAAAAGTAAATGGTTAATGTATTTGAAGTATATTTCTTATATTTCTATTTGATCTTTATAGTTTTTGTTATCATACATTCTTCAGACAACCTCTTTATTGCTGGAACTTCTTTTTGATCTCAAAAATCTTTTGCAAGATTGCACTTGGTTTCCATTTTCAATGCCTTTGTAAATATTATTATATCATTTCTTGCTTTTTTTTTTTACCATTCTTGCAATTTCCTATTCACTTCTCTTAAAATATATTTTTTGCATTGTTTTGTTTTTTTAACTTCTTTTTCTTTGTAATTAGCTACACCCCCACCCCAGACCAGTTCATCATGAAATGTGCATCTTGGGCTTCATACATCTTTTTCACATGCTTTTGGACATATGTTTATAATTACATCCCTCCACAACGTGTTAAAAGTGGATAGAAACCAGACCCCACCTTGCATGAAAGTGATGTAATGAAAATTACATTGCAGAAATATTATTCATTAAGTGAGTAATTTCTTGTCTAAGGAATGACCTATAAAAATTATTAATATACTTCCATCAAGTGGTCAGTGGCAATGTTTTGAGGGCAATAAGTAAGCTTGACACTTTTAAATTAAACTGCAGTAATTGGCTATTTGTATATACTGAACAATGATTAAGATATGTGTGAGAGATCTGGGCCAACTCTGACTGCTGGTTCAACATGAAATGTACATCTTGGGGATCATATATCTTTTTCACATGTCTATGTAATATGATTATACCCCTCCCCAAGATATTAAAAGCAGATAGAAACTAGTCTCTATCTTGCATAAGTAGTGTAGTGAAAATTACATTACAAAAATATTTATTAAGTTGATAATCTTGTCTAATAAATGACTAATAAAAATTATTAATATACTTATGAGTCTCTTATTCTTCTCTTTCACATTATTTGCATATCTTCATATATATATATTGCTTATAACAGTTCATTCATATACACTTCAATGCAAACAAATTTTCTTAAAAACTTCTTTATTTTCCTCACAGTTTCGACTGACCAGCAGTCTTCATCAGAGCTCTATACTTCTCTGCTAGCTCTGATGAAGACTGCTGGATAGTCGAAACTGTAAGGAAAATAAAGAAGTTTTTAAGAAAATTTGTTTGCATTGAAGGGTATATGAAAGAACTGTTATAAGCAATATATATATATTAATATACTTCTGATAGTCCTGTTCTGTAGGTTACATCTAAGATTTTGAAGTTTATAATTCTTTTTCAGGTTCATACTTAGTTCATATTAGTAATTCATGATTTGTTTTACCATCTACTTGTGGCTATGTTTTGCTAATACAATTAAAATTCCCCATTGAGTGAGTGCTAAGTATTTAATCAGTCTAATCACTGGGAATTATATTCAGTGGTATCTATGTGTACTGTAAGTATTTTGACTATGACAATAAACAAAAACTCTGAACTCACATATTGATATTCTCTCATAATCATTAATAATACAATTGAAATCTTATCTATATCCTGTGATCTGCCAGTTTCTTTCCCAGTAAAGCGTTTACCTTTTTTCTACATTATTATATAACTTATTTTTATTCTTTTCCACTTCATTTTCTCTTAATATAGATTAATGTTTATTATTTTTATCAAAAAAATATTTGCATACTCTTCTCATCTTTTCAAAGCATCTATTTTTCTAACAATTTTCATTTCTATCTTCACTTACAATAATCACAAGTACTCGTATTTTCATCTAGACTTTCATTTTAAAGAAATAATCTTTGCCACTTATCTCATTAATAAGATTACTATAATGGAAACTAATTATGACATTTTGTAATTTATTATAGAAATTTTCATCGAGTTTTCTTTAATGATTCACCTTCCGTTTTCTCTTTTGATTTTATCTTTTATTTTTAAATAATTTAGTAGCTAAATTTTATTTAACGAATATGACAATTTTATTAAATTCAAACATTTAAAAAAAAAAAAAAAAAAGACTTAAGTTTAACTAATAACTTGAGTGTCAGTGAATATCGTAATAGATCAATATCATTACCATAAGTAATAGATAATAGATATTGCAGAGATAAATTCATTATGAATTTTTGAATGATTAACTTAATGATGGGAAATAATCAATTATCAAAAATATTAAACATTTCATTATTCTTTATAATAATACTCAATTTTAATGTTATAATAAAAATCACTAATGACTATTTCACAACCTACTTTATCCTCTTTATCGGACATCTTTCATGTCTGTTTGTGTCAGTGGTCGTTTTAGGACTCTCTTTAGGAACCAAAATGGCAGAGTGCATTCTAAACTGGTATTCAATATTCAATTACTGAAATCAGTTATTTATAAAAATATTCAAATTTTTGCTTTAATTAAAGCACTCATAATTATGATTCACCTCAATAATATGATTATAATGAAACTAATCATGACAATCCGAATTATATATGAAAAATAATAAAAATATACATCTTAGTAATTATATAGTATATAGCGGGGGTGGCCAACAAGTCGATCGTGATCCAATGGTCGATCGCGAAGCCAATTTTGGTCAATCACGCGGCCAATCTGTCGGGTTATGAGTGAAATAAATTAAGTCAAGATTTTCAAGTTTTTTTATTATTTTTATTTTTGTTTAAAATTTTTTTTCAATTCTAGATAGGTGAAGTCCATTAAGTCGTATCATTATTGAAAATAATATTTTCAATCTTGACTCAATATAGTTAATCTAAAGTAATAAATATTGTTAATAAATTACTCATGTTGCTTTAATTCCACCGGACATGAGGGTTTTGTCCCGTTAAATAATTATTTTTTCCTAGGTAGATATATAAAATTTCACATCTCCCTCCACTTAGACTACGCTTATGTCAAGCCGATCGAATATATTTTTAAAATAAATAGTAGATCTTATGAACACAAAAGTTGGCCACCCCTGGTATATAGAAGTCAATTTTGTTTGTTTTCGTTTTGGGCTAGAAATGGCTAGTTTCGAATAGGTCTTCCAAAAATTATCAAAAGTATATTTAGTACCTAAGATGATATACTATCCCAAATCATAAAAAAAATATGCTTTGATTTTTTTACAATTTCATCTACTGTATTATTTCTATCTAACTTTTACCCACATCAAAAGTACAGTAAATCTGTTACTTTTGACATTATAACCAATGTTTGAATTTTTTCATTCATTTATAACATTTAGCTCTATAAATTAGCAAAGAATAAAAATATTTAGGAATGATAATTTTTAATTAAAAATCAAACTAGAAATAAAATATCATATAGAATGCCCCAAGCCAGATAATTAATGTATTAAAATATAAAAACAATCAAATGGTTTATTGCATGAGATCATAAAACATTTGAGATCAAATGGTTTATTGCATGATATCATAAAACATTTGAGATCAGATGGTTTATTGCGTGAGATCATAAAACGTTGAAATCAGATGGTTTATTGCATGAGATAATAAAACGTTTGAGATCAAATGGTTTACTGCATGAGATCATAAAATATTTGAAATCAAATGGTTTATTGCATGAGATCATAAAACGTTTGAGATCAAATGGTTTATTGCATGAGATCATAAAACGTTTGAGATCAAATGGTTTATTGCATGAGATAATAAAACGTTTGAGATCAAATGGTTTATTGCATGAGATCATAAAATGTTTGAGATCAAATGGTTTATTGCATGAGATCATAAAACGTTTGAGATCAAATGGTTTACTGCATGAGATCATAAAATATTTGAAATCAAATGGTTTATTGCATGAGATCATAAAAAGTTTGAGATCAAATGGTTTATTGCATAAGGTCATAAAACATTTGAAATCAGATGGTTTATTGCATGAGATCATAACACGTTTGAGATCAAATGGTTTATTGCATGAGATCATAAAACGTTTGCGATCAGATGGTTTATTGCATGAGATCATAAAACATTTGAGATCAAATGGTTTATTGCATGAGATCATAAAACGTTTGTGATCAAATGGTTTATTGCATGAGATCATAAAATATTTGCGATAAAATGGTTTATTGCATGAGATCATAAAACATTTGAGATCAAATGGTTTATTGCATGAAATCATAAAACATTTGAGATCAAATGGCTTATTGCATGAGATCATAAAACATTTGAGATCAAATGGCTTATTGCATGAGATCATAAAACATTTGAGATCAAATGGTTTATTGCATGAGATCATAAAACATTTGAGATCAAATGGTTTATTGCATGAGATCATAAAACATTTGAGATCAAATGGTTTATTGCATGAAATCATAAAATATTTGAGATCAAATGGTTTATTGCATGGCTTATTGCATGAGATCATAAAACGTTTGAGATCAAATGGCTTATTGCATGAGATCATAAAACATTTGAGATCAAATGGTTTATTGCATGAGATCATAAAACATTTGAGATCAAATGGTTTATTGCATGAGATCATAAAATATTTGAGATCAAATGGTTTATTGCATGAAATCATAAAATATTTGAGATCAAATGGTTTATTGCATGAGATCATAAAACATTTGAGATCAAATGGTTATTGCATGAGATCATAAGACATTTGAGATCAAATGGTTTATTGCATGAGATCATAAAAAGTTTGACATCAAATGATTTATTGCATGAGATCATAAAACATTTGAGATCAAATGGTTTATTGCATGCGATCATAAAACGTTTGAGATCAAATGGTTTATTGCATAAGATCATAAAACATTTGAGATCAAATGGTTTATTGCATGAGATCATAAAACATTTGAGATCAAATGGTTTATTGCATGAGATCATAAAATGTTTGAGATCAAACAGTTTATTGCATGAGATCATAAAACATTTGAGATCAAATGGTTTATTGAATGGGATCATAAAATTGCAAGAGATCATAAAATGTTTGAGATCAAATGGTTTATTGCATGAGATCACAAAACATTTGAGATCAAATGGTTTGCTGCATGAGATCATAAAACATTTGAGATCAAATGGTTTATTGTATGAGAGCATAAAAAGTTTGAGATCAAATGGTTTATTGCATGAGATCATAAAACATTTGAGATCAAATGGTTTATTGCATAAGGTCATAAAACATTTGAAACTAAATGGTTTATTACATGAGATCATAAAACGTTTGAAATCAAATGGTTTACTGCATGAGATTATAAAACATGTGAGATCAAATGGTTTATTGCATGAGAGCATAAAAAGTTTGAGATCAAATGGTTTATTGCATGAGATTATAAAACATTTGAGATCACTTGAGATCAAATGGTTTATTGCATAAGGTCATAAAACATTTGAAACCAAATGGTTTATTACATGAGATCATAAAACGTTTGAGATCAAATGGTTTATTTTAATGAGATCAAAAAAAGTTTGAGTATGAGACATGGTTCAAATGAGTCATGGCCCATAGATTGCAAGCTCCAGAGTCATCGTAAACTATGCAGGACATTAATGAATTTTATTTTTATTTTGCAATTTGCTAAAATTAAAAAACTAAAAGTTTATATAAAACCACTAATTGATGCTGATTTATGAAAGAAAGAAATAAAATTATCAGATTTTATGAGTAGTAGGATATCATTTATTGCATGCCCTGGATGGTTTGGTGCAGTTAGAAGAGTGTCCAATTTGAATCTGGAGATCCCAGGATCGATTCTGGAACATGCAGTTCCCACACCCAAATTTATGAACTCCAGAGCAATGAAGCCATTAATTCCAAAATAAAAACAATGAACATGCAATGAATATAATAAAAATAAAAAACAAAACTAAAATGGTTTTAACTTATACTTTGGAGAGAACATAATGATTTATCAAGAAAGAGAGATGGAACATGGAATTTTTAGAAAAAAAAAAAATTGGAAAAGAAACTGTGCTAAAAACATAACCACTGTACCGGTCACATATTACGCACCAACAACCTAAGCTGCAGTCGGATTCAAACCCAGTTAAACCAAAGGATTAAACCTAAGACCAAACTGAATTCAAACCGAACTCAGAGCTCAGATCAAATCAATGGATAACATATGTCAATGGCACATGACTATATGCCAAGGAACTAGCTCAATGGATGATGAGATCAGCGCAGCTCCCTTGCAAGTAAGCAGTTGGTTGCAGACGGTTGTTGCGGGTTCGCCTCCAGGCCGATGCTGTGACATATGAAAGAAAAAAAACTCATGTATATAAATATTTAAGTAAACTATACTATATATTAATGATTTATAATATTTATAAATACGAAATTTAAGAAAATGCATATGGAAAATATTGTTTTATTTGATTAATGATATGAAGAAATTAATCAATTTTATTTGAAAATACCATAATTCATACTATTTGGTACTTTTTTCTTAAGAGCTTATTTCAGAAATAATAAATAACATTTCTATAAGAATTTTTAAAATAAAATTAAATAATAAATTAGTGATTAACTTTTTCTCAATGAGTATACTAATTACTTCGTAATTAGATTAGAAAACCAGAATCCAATTTTGATTGCAAGAGAAAATAAATTATTACAGCCCAAAACGTACTAGCAAAAATTTGCATGATAAAATCTCATTATTCCACTTGTATATATTTATATTTTTCACATATCTTTTAAATCAGACTGTATTAAAACTGATTCATATTATTTTATTTTCTAGGCATCTAAACACGGATGAAGACGATATATCGTAAGCTTTGTAAATATCGTTTACCTCTTCAGAATACATAAGGTTGAGGATTGCTAAGAATTGCTATCCTAAATTTTACACCAGATATGTCCCATAATTGTTTTAATAAAGCTTCCTCAAGATATTGACTATATAACATTTACTTGCTAATTCCCGTACTCTCCCCATTCTCTGATTTTTATCTTGCAAATGCAAACAAATTGTATGTTTGGAAGGTACTGGGTTAAGGTAATCAAAGTTTTTTTTTTACAAATTCTGCATAAAGAATTCTCTAAGATGTATCAGGTTTATAAAGTTTATTTTCTATTTTTATAATCTTGGGACCTGCAAATAAGAGTAAAATTGCAACTTGAGAAACACCGTCTTTTGTGAAACAGATAATAAAATATTTGCCATTTATAATGTGTTGCTGCCATTTTTTAAATTCTATACCTATTTGTATCCAGATTATAATTAAAAGTTGAAGTTATGAACTCTTTTAAGATACAGATTTTCTTATTATGTTGATTGTTATCTTTTATTTGAAGCCTGAGAAAACAGTAAAATGGAATTCAACATTACACAGAATAACTAAAACCCAGAATGACATAAATTAATTTTTATTTTCGTCTAAAAATCATAAACAATAAACCGTACATTAACCATAATAAGTCTTATATCAATGATAGATATTTACATACGTTGATATAAAATTGCACAATATTTATTATTTACAATATTTATCGAAATTATCATTACAGGCTTTGAAGGCATATAGAACTTGTAATAAAGATTAGGTAGATCTGTAAACTGCGTTCTATTCCTTTCTGTACCTTCTGTGGAGATAAACTGAGTAAAGCTACCTGGTCCTTCAATTGCTTTTCAGGTCCGGTGGCTAGTCATCTTTTGTTTTTTTAAATATTTAAGTGTCGTTTTCTGAAATGATTATTAATTCACACGGAGGTTGTCTATTATTATATTATTTGCTTAATGTGTGCTTTATAAATAGCAAATCATTGTTAAGCACACACTGCAGATATTATTTTAAGAAGTACCCTACCTAACACTAAAATAGAAGGGAATGGGATTTAAATTCAGTGCCAAACATCTTGGTTCTGGAAAAACTAGATGGTATCAGACCAAACTCAAATAGATGCTGATGAATTTAACTTTATCTTTCTTTCCTCCTATCATGATTAAAGTACAACACACATAGTATATATAATGCGTCTGAATATTTTGTACATAAATAAAGCCCTACTTCCTCTAATTTCTCAATGAAAATTAAGTTACAATGAAAACAACATAGATCTTAGTAAAATTAACATATTAATGATATTTCGTTTAGTCACAGATTTTCTTGCCTATTTATTTCAAATGCTTTCAGATAGAGAATTTAAAAGACATTTAATAAAACTGTCAAAATTATGTCTATTATGTTTGTAATAGAAAAGCAATTACTCTTGTTCTACTACAACAACCATTTCAGCTGCATCGAATTTTTTTTTTTTATGAACAGAATTCACCAGAAAAATTATGTAATTTTTCAGGATACTTATATAAACATTTAATGTTTTGGGTTTTTTTTTTTTTTTCAAAAAAATAAATAACTTTGTGTACTATTCATGAGTATTTATTTACCTTAAGTCTAAGATTAAAACATTTTGTTTGTTTACACAATAACTTTCATAGTAAGAATTAACATATAAAATGAATTGTTGATTTTTCTATTAGCTATATAATTTTACAGTGACATGATTTAAATGAGCAAAAAGTTTAGACTTTGTGGCTAATTATTCCAATGTATAAATATATAAAATGCGCTAAAACGCATGAACACACAAAACTGAAAACAAAAAAATCGTAATACTGTAGATTGATATAAACTAAACATATGTATCTAAGTATGTGGCTAAGAGCTTTCAAGGATCAAGGTCCTCATATTCATAGCCATTTTGTAAACAAATAGATTGGAATTATAAATATGCGATTTTTTTCGCATGCGTTAGTGAAGCTATAATTATATTATAATGTGTAATAGGTCTACTTAGCGCTTTTGAGATTTAATGTTCGAATTTCATACTTATAGCTTTGTGAATGAAGACTGCTGTGATTTATTGTACACATATGTAAATGAGTTTGAATTTTTAATTAGTTAGTCCATTGTTTGGAGAGAGCAAATCATGCCTCTCTTCTATTAATGTCACTGATATCATCTGCTATGTAAAAAGCCTCTTTAACTTTTCTTTTGGCATCACTCTTCTCTGTACAAATTATTTGGGCAGAACTGGGTTCGAATACATGGCCTGTACCTGCTTGGTGGTGTATTCGAACCCAGTTCTGCCCAAATAATTTGTACAGAGAAGAGTGATGCCAAAAGAAAAGTTAAAGAAGCTTTTTACATAGCAAATGATCTCAGTGCCATTAATAGAAGAGAGGCATGCTTTGCTCTCTCCAAACAATGGACTAACTAATTAAAAATTCAAACTCATTTGCATATGTGTACAATAAATCACAACAGTCTTCATTCACAAAACTATGAGTATGAGATTCGAACCTCGAAAGCCTAAGCAGACCTATTACACATTATAATATAATTATAACTTCACTAACGCATGTGGAAAAAAGTTGCATACCATGCGGAAAAAAGTTGCATACACCTGGGTCTCGTTTTACGTGATAGATAGGTTCCTCAGAAAACATGAGCAAACAAAATTGCGCAAAAATAGACGTAACTTACCTTGAAAAAGGGGGGATTATGCACCAATGTAAAATTACTTTAAAATTTGCACAAAAAAAAAATAAGGAAATAAAATATGATTAATAAAAAATTTCAAATTTGAAAAAAATTGATACAAGACAAACTTTTTTTAACTATAATATTTAATTTTATTCAAAACAATACATTTTTATGCATAATTTACAGTAATTTGCATTTTTTTATACACGTTTTAATTATTATCGCTATTTGCAAACTGGTAAAAAATCAGATTATTCACAAGAGGAAATACAATTAGTGCGAACGTCACTCTCATGTTGTGTTAATGGTTTTCTGGTGACAAAGTAATTAGTAATTAATCTAACAACTAAAAATTAAATTCTTATTTTTGTCTTTAATTTTTTAATTTTCAATTTTAATTGTGCCCACTACTATTACTCACCTTTTAAAAATTAACTTGGGGACACTAAATGATTAATAATTGATTACATTCTTTTTTAAAAAGCAAAAACAGAATGTGATTTAAAGTGCAAAATTAACATGCACAATGTTTGAACAAATTTACATTATAATCTTGTAAAATTTAATGTGTGTATACATAAAATGTGGAAATCATGATTTTAATTTCATTATTGCATAAAATCTTACTATTATAAAGCACTGAAAATATTGAAATTACTAAGATGAAAGTCGAATTCCAATAATGTGCTATTATTTTCAATATGACATAAGTGCGCGAAATTTATTATTTAACCTTTTGACTGTTTGACTCATTCTTAATCGAGGCAATTTTTGATACATATTCGTTTTAATCGAGTAAATTTGACATCGCTGTAAATTGCTTAGTTTTTGGACTACGTTTACGGTTTTAACGTCATTTTTTAGAACGCAAAAAGTTTTATAATATACTGCCATCTATTGAATTATTTTACAAGTAAAAAATCAATTAATTGATGATTTATGTCAAACAAAAACTAAGCACTGCCTTTTCACATCTTTTCTTGAATCTTATTGGCTGTTGAAATTTTGTAAACAAAAGAAAATGGAAAAGCTCCGCCTTCTCATCATCTTTTCTTGAATCTTATTGGCTGTTAAAATTTTTATATGGCTGCCAAAAATTAAAAATTTATGAACGCTTTTGTTTTATTTTGAAAATGATAAACGAATGTTTTAGAGCATTTTAAAAATATTTTTTGATGAAATACAAATAAAATACAAATTATTTTCATATAATATGTCAAAAATAAATATTATTTTACAAAAATAGTTACGATTTTAGCAAGAATTATTTATTTATTGCAAAGTCGGGAAAAAAAAATCATAACGTGAAATTATGATTGCCGTTTCTTTTCATGTCAACCGTAACAAATATTTTTAAAATTAAAAATCAAAATTTATTTTTGAACAAACTTTCGTTTATTTTTATAATGTGAGAAATTACTAATATACTTTTTAAAAACGAAACTAAAGTGAATATATTTAAAAAAACGGTCAATAACTTTTGAAAAATTGATACATTATTTTGTGCATCGGCTAATTAAAAGCTTTGAGTGATACCACCTGCAGCGAATGAACAATTGGACAGTTAAAGGGTTAACGTAATAGTGCATTATCGAAGTTCGATTTCCGGAGAAACGTGAATCGCGTAACTTCAAAATCACGTTAAATAAATTCGCATAAAAAGAGACCCAGGTGTATTTATAATTCCAATTTATTTACAAAATGGCTAAGAATATGAGGACCTCGGCCCTCGAAAGCACTTAGCCACATACTTAGATACATATATTTAGTTTATATTAATCTACAGTATTAAGATTTCTTTGTCTTCAGCTTTGTGTGTTTGTTGCATTTTAGCGCATTTTATATATGTATACAGTGATATGATTTACGTTTTTTTTAAAATTCAACAGCAAAATTTGGCAATTTTTTAATTGTTTCTCTAAATCAAATGTTAATCTAGTTTGAAAATATATAATAAACAAAGTATTATGTTATGAGAAGAAAACATTAAACAATTCTTAAAACTTTTGACATTATCAATCTTCAAAATAAGTTTTTTAATTAATATATAACATCTTCTTTTGAAAGATCAATCAATATTGTACCTGGTGTTAATTATTCTTATTTTCTCAATTTGTTAACTACATTTTATCAGTCAATAAAAATTCTATTAACTTTAACAATTACAACATATTTCGCAAAAAAAAAACAAAACACACAGGTAAAAAAAAATGATTTAAAATAAAGCATCAATTATGTGTATGATTAAATTAGTAACTTTAAATATTTTTAGTTTATATAAGGGAAGGTATGTGCAAGAACATAAAATATTTGAACTGGTAAAATAGAATAGCATGATCATTGAAGGAATTTTTAAAATTTACATTATATAAATTATAAACATACTAAAATAATGTGTGTAGTTGTTTAAATAAAATCACTTGCCACATAGTTCTTAAAATACTGGTAAAAATAGTTACAGTTATGATGTTTTGACAAAATAGAAATTCCAAAAATAAAGAATTAGTAAGATAAAGTGCAAGATGAGATAAAAAAAATTTCACATAATCTCCAATATATATATCAAAGTAATAATTTATTTCATCCCATATAATATTATATGTTATAGCATCTAACCTATGAGATCATAATTCAGTTAACTATACCTGAAGAAACAAATATATATTTGTTTACTTGTCTTGGACATTGGTTTTCTTTGCTAAGATTCTTATTCTAAAAACATTAACACATTAGAGCAAAGATTTGAACATTAACCAATTAACAAGATATGAAAGTTATTGTAGATTCTCTATTAAAAAATTAATCTAATGTTCGACAACAACAAAAAACTAAGTCTAAATACGAATTATATGCATATTAAATTCACTACTAAAAGTAAATCCAGCAATCTATCAGATTATCCCTACTAGGTCCATTAAATATATATTAACAATCATTAATGACAATGTAATTTTTCACATTGAAAAATATAAAGACAATTTATTCACAATATTTTCAATAATGTTTAATAATTATTTGAAAAAAGAGAAAAAAATAATCACATCATTGATAAGTAGCAAATGCAATCTATTTTCAGGAATGTTAATTTGGCCATCTGATGGATATAGGTATGGTAAAGCAGATTTTAAATATTCAGCTGCAAGGAAAGGCCCCTCCAATGATTCCTCATTAGAAAGTAATGAAGATAAGGTATTAGGCACCAGATAATCATTTTTTACTTTGTCATCTAAAAAACCCTAGTATAAGTTATCAATTGGAGGTTCTCCCCCTTCCCAATCTTATTATAAAAAAATAAAGTGGGTACAATTAATGATAATTCTTTATGTATGGGTGAATAAATTTATCTTCCTTTATTAAATGTGATGAAAAAAAAAAAATTTTGCAAATAAAAAAATATATAAAAATTCACCAGACTCAAGGTAAAGGAAAACAATTCGATAATATTACAAAGTTTATTTCAAAAAATTCCTGTGGCATTTTTATAATGATTCAAACTAGAAATAAGAAATGGAATATAGACAAAGAGATAATTAGCACTAAATAGTATGTTATACGATTTGATGAGTCACCAAAAAAAAAAATCAAATGGAGAACTACAATAATCAATAAAATAAAATTTTCTTTGAATACAAATTAGATATTGTTTGATTAAATTGACTCATAAATAACATCATAGGCTGTCACCGAAACAGGCCTTACAGATTGTATATAGGATTGATTGCAGCAATTCAGTTCCTAATGTAGTTTATTTTGGGGAGTCGTGGTCAAATATTGGAACTAAAGAAGCACAGGATACATATCAATATAATCATTCTAAGGCTAACTCCGACATTAAATCAATCTTTTTTAGAGTATAAAATTGAGCATGGTCATTCATATGATCAAACAAAAATTAGTGCTGTACGTTCTGAACAAAATGACAAGAAGTGCAAGTTTAAAGTAGTATGGCACATTCTTAATAATGCCCATATTATTAATAAAAAAAAGAATCATGCATTCCCCTATTTAAAAAATGATCAGTTTAAATCAGCTCATTTGCATATACATCTCATTTAAATATCACCTTAGATATTTGATGATAAATAGGAACACCTTTAATAAATTACTTATGCTCTGAATATAACTACAAATAAACAAAAGCATGTTTATAAATAATAATCTTTTCTTTTAAACATTATTAAACATCACATGATCACTATATCTCTTATACTAGCACATAATTGTTATTAAACAAGGCAAAACTCTCCATACAGTAGTGCCACCCTGTGCCAACCAGAGTAATCAATGAATGCCAGAAGGCTTGTGCTCTCAGATCCAAGGCTCCTCACTGACAAAGGCCACAAGCTAGAAACTAGTCTAGGGATATTAGATGAATAGGTACTAGATAGGGATTTTATGCACAAGCCTTCTGGCATCCATTGATTACTCTGGTTGGCACAGGGTGGCACTACTGTATGGAGAGTTTTGCCTTGTTCTTTTAAACACAGAAAGGGTGTTTTATATTGAAATAATATACTATTATACAATTTTCAATATTTCATATTACCTATTTTTATATGTAGTTATTAGTTACCCAGACAAGTTATTAACCCAGACAAGTTATTAATCCAGACAGGCTTGGAATCCAAAAATTCCAAATTTTTAATAATCAATATATATATATAGAATACTTACATGTTGTAAAGTTTAATATTTTGTTCTTTTACATATACTGTTAAAGCAAATAAATGGATAACAATTCAGTATTTACTCTAAATATTATGAACAATTTAATTTTGAACATAAAAGCAATAAATACTAATTTTATTGCTAAATCAATATCAAAACCATTAAATACTTTCAAGACGTAATTACTTTTAATGTCTTTACTCCAGACATTTTGATGGGTTGCATTTAGTAATTACATATTATAATATGTATATAGTTCTGGTTTCCATTTGAAAATAGATTTACAACAGCAGTGGTGGGATATTCAAAACCCCATTTTTGAAGGAGTAATAAGATGGAATCACTAATAGTGAAGCAATATTTTTTTCTTGTACAAACCTTTAACATTGTTTCTGCATGACAGTACAACCATATACATATATAATTCAACTATGCATAATTTCCTTCTTTTCCGAGTTAATGTAATACATGACTATTAATGTAAACGTCCACAGAAAAGTTTTTTAAAAAAAAAAAAAAATCAGCGATATAACATTTACATAATAATCATAGCGTATAGTAATATGATTTAAGAGTTCATGGTATTAATATATAAGTAGTGACTAATTAGCTATTCAAAATGTTACAATTTATTTAAATGGCCAATTTCTTTAATAGCAGTGTGCTTGGATCTTTTCTACTGCTTGAAAATTGGTAACTTGCTATTAACCAGGCCTCTTTAATTTTCCACTTTCAGTCCTCTCTATTCGAATTATCAAAAGCATTTTTTTAAAAAAATTATATATATATATAGAAAGAAAGGCAAAAAATTAAGGAGGCCTGGGCCACAGCAAGTGACTGTTTTTCAACTAATAGAAAAGACACAAGCATACCGCTATCGTGATAAGCATACTGCTATCAAAGAAGTATCGCATTTAAATAAATTTTAATATTTTGAATAACTAATTAGTCATTACTTACACATTAATACCAAGAACTCTATGTTATACTACTATAACCCAGGTATATCGAAAGCATGTTAGGCAGTAATAAAGATGTTGTTTTTTTTTTTAAAAAAATCACCTTTTCTGTGGGTGTTTTCATTGACAATCGTGTATATACATATATAGCAAAAATATTCTCCACATATTTCATATTTTTGAATGCCTAATACAATTTGTATTTGTTTAAATTTAATACAATTTTTACATACCGTAAATAGTTTTGTGAAATTTCAAACAATAAATATAATGTTAGCAGGTTTATGCCATTCTATTCATCATCAACACAATTCATTTATCTTTACTTTTTCTGAATTCTACTTATAGTTTCTGAGTATGTGATTAATTTTCATTCTTTCTTTTTTTTTCTTTACTTTTCCAGAGTGTGATTTTAATTGAAAAGATTTTTTAAATCACAGTAAACATTCCTGTATTAAAATTTCCATTTCAAAACAACACTCTTTAGTTAGATATGTGAAGCTTCTTAGATAGCATCAACGTTTGAGAAACAAAAAAGAAACTGCTAATATAAAAATCACTCTCTACACGTATAGAACTAAAAATGTTTGAAATGTACAAATTCAATATATATAAAAGATTTAATTTATTAAAAAATAATAAAAAAATTTGAAAACAATTTAGAATTTGTAGTGAAATCTAAAGCTTTTATAAAAATGAAAAAAAAAAAAAATTAAATCTTTTGTGCAAGTAATTTAACACTTTTCTTTCATTTTCTTTTAACTCAATCTTTGATCCATATATATATATTATACAACTTGGTAAAGTTGGAAATATTTTCAAGTAAAAAAAAATGGCGGAACTAAACTAAGAATTCATGGAGAGTGCATAATTTTCATTTTCCTCCAAAATATTCAGTTGCAAGATGTACTAAAATTTGCTTAAAATCTATAAAAGAAAACTCTAACACAATCTCTGATAATGGTTATACTTTTCAACATGTGTATGATCAGGTGAGTCAGCAATATGAGATGGCATGGAGAGCTGAGGGTCATGTGAAAGTCTGAGTTCTAAGCCCTTATATATTACATCATATATGTGCAGGTGGGTGTAAGCATGTACAATGTATTAATTTAAAAAAACACAGTATTCTTTAATTCTACAAATAGTTACTTCTTTTCTTCTATTAAACTGTATTTCTATCATTGCTCATAAAGGATTTTAAACTTGCAATATATAGCTGAACACAAATTTTCACAAGTTATGTTTGAGCGCATGAATTTGATCGCTTATACCGAAAGCATGCTCAGTTGTATATTGCAAGCTTAAAATAAAATAATCTTTTCTTTATGAGCGGGTAAAACCCTTATGATAGAATTATAGTATTTTTGCATTGCAAATATGAATGTGGAGTTTCATACATAATATGAACATTTAAAATGAAAATCTAAATAAATGTCAAGAAGAGGTAAAAATGATTGGTAATTAAAATTGCAAAAAAAATACAATTGTTTGGGAGCATGGTCATTATTGAATCTTTATTGATCCCACTGAAAATAAAATTTGAATATCACAAACAATATAATAATCTTTTTAAATCAATAAAAAAACATTCTTTTAAATGATAATGTTCCAATTAAATTGAAAAAGTGTTATGATTATCTTGGGAATACTAATACAATTTAAATGACTGCATTCAATGATATGTCTACACTAATGACTCATTTAGATCATTTTTAGGGACATTGTTAAGACAATTATTTAACATCTTAAAAACAGAAAAACTGCACACCTTGATGGGATACCTAGAGAAAATTTAAAATAAAAGTGATACATTAGCTTCAAAGATATTGGAATCTTGACATTTGTTCTTAAATATGCTTCCATTGTCTCAATTTAAAAAAATATATAAAATTAAAGATTGTAATAATTATCATGGGCTATCATTATTAAAAAATCCAGCGAAAATATTTTCAAAAATATTGATTAGGACTACATCAACAATAGAAGAATATTTATCAAAATTTGATGTATATTCAGATAATTAAAAAAAAAAAAACAATAAACATTTTTTGTGCTGCCAAGCAAATGCCAAAAAGTGTCATACTCAAGGACATGAATTACAGAGGATTTTCATTGATTTGATTAAGGCATTTCACCCAGTTAATCTAATAGAGTTGTGACAATGTTGAAAATTAATTGCCTGTGAATCCAATCTTATTACACACATTCTACATGGAAGCAAAAGTGAACATTTGAAATGAAAGCTGATGTTAAACAAAAACATGTATTAGCTTCGACTTCACTGTATAGTAGTTTTAACTTTATTTTCTATTGTTTTATGACAGTAATGTTTGATAGAGTTTCCAAACTTCATGAAGTAGGCATGAAAATGAAGTATATGTTTAGTAATGAATTTACTAATTTAAAACAAAAACTTTTTTTTTGGTTTCTAGTTTTATAATATGTTGATCATCAACCATTTTTTCCAATTCAAACAATGATCTACAAAATGTTTTGCATATAACTTATAAAAACTTGGATTCTAGCATGTGTGCGTGTGTGGCGCAACTGTTCCCAAAAGCTATAAAGTGTTAATATAAAATAGATAACTAAAAACAAACGAGCTGAGCACTTTCAAAGGATCTTGCCTTCATAATCATAGCTTGCTACTACATTTAATGATAGGCAAATATGCTAATTCCATTTCTTCGATAAAGCATAGCACGTGTCCAAGATCCTTTGACAGCGCTCAGCTCATTTGTTTTTTGTTATCTATTTTATATTAACACTTTATAGCTTTTGGGAACAGTTGCGCCACACATGCTAGAATATATATATTTCCCAAAAGTAAAACATTATTTGACTTAAAAACTTTGATTAAATAATTACATTTTTTTAAAATAATATTTACTAAGGCAATAAATCTCAAGATTGCGAACTTGAAAATGCGAATTCTTGAGGTTTATTGCCTCAATAAATATTACTTAAAATTTATAATTACAATTTTTTTTTAAAAAAAAACCCTGATATTTTATAAACTGATGATGGTAAAAAAATATTTTATCTAGGATAGTTATCAATTAGGAAATGTGAATATTGGTAGTTTTTTAAAAATATAAAAATCTAGATTCAACTGTTAAGTTGTAACATAGACTCCAATATGCAGAATCTGCATTTAATTAATTCATGATGATATAGCTACTTCGATTTAATGAGTAAATTTATTCTATAAAAGTAAGATTTAGAACTATTGTCAAAATAAGATAAAGGCATTGAAAAAAATTGTTTCAGAATGACTTATAAGTTTCTGAAAATGTTATAGAAAAATCATATCCAATTCTTAACATTCTTTGGCATGTTGAATAATATGATAGGGAATCTATTATTATAAAGCATACTTTTTATTGGATTAAGCATTTGAAGTGAGTAAATTGTAAGAGACTTTCTGAAAACAGCATTTTGTAGTGAATTTGAAGAGATTTTGATGGAAAAGTGTGAACCATTTATGTTTATAAAAATTACTTCAAAAATACTCTTTAGAAGTGTAATATTGTTTTCATTGCAAGACATTGTTGATAATTGAATGTTATGTATACTTATATTAGAAGTTTTTCAGAAAAAAACATCTAATGTATAGGAGATTAAACACTTCAAAAAGTATTGAAATGAATAGAGCATTAACATGTAATATATTCAAACATATGCGTGGCTCACAGATGAGTTTGGTCATCTTTAACTTTTTGTTTTTCTTTCTCTTTCTCTCTTTTTTTTTTTTTCGAGTGATTGATACTATCAATATGTCTGTAAAAATTGATTAAATATAAAAATTATAAATAATTTGTTTAGCTGGCATTTATCAATAAAGCTTGTTAGAGGAAATTAGCAAAGCTCTTTATTTTTTTATTTACAAGCTTAAAAATTGAGTCATGTGATATATGACTTTGATTTTTTTGTTGAGTAATAAATAATCTCTGATGGTATCCTTTTAAATTCTGCTGTTAAATCAATTTTGGAGGCAGAATTTTGAATATTTGTTACTAGCAGAAGTTTTATGTTACTGAAATTAAATATTTAAAATAATCTAAAAGTTGTTGTAAAAATATTCTTTTTATAAAAAAAACAAACCGAAAGCGATCTTAGGATTTTTCAAAAATACATGTCATGATTGCTTAGTAAAAAATAAATTTACTTTTTCCAATAGAGGAAAATTATTTAGAATTGTGGGCAGAGAGACCAATTTCCCAAAGTTGATTTTCAATCCCTTTAAAGGCATTATTTGGACATTATTTGTTGCAATTTATAATGTAAAATTTTAAATACAAATATATTTTATATATCTGGAGTCTAGATGTAATATAGGAGATTTGAACACAGACTTTCAAGCTCCTTTTGGCCATCCACACTATTTCATACAATTGATACCCATGACGACACACATGAGAGGATCTCCGACATATGTATTTCATGCTGAACTCTGGAATAACTGATGAGTACTGGTTCAGCACGAAATACATATTGGAAATCATTTATCTTTTTTACATGTGTGGTCATGTGTATAGGTTGTATGAGATAGAGTGGGTGGTCAAAGAGAGTTTGAAAGTCTGTGTTCAAACCCCCTATATTACATAATGTAATGTAACAAACAAAGATGTTTAAAATATCCTGAGTAATAATACAGAATATGATAATGGAGCATACTATTCTTAAAAGTAATGTGAGTTCATACTATGAAATTTATGTATGCATTAGATAGGGCTGGATAAGCTTTCAAGAAAAGAAATCAAGAATTTTATTTACTTACATATTATTAGTCCAGTTTTAAAAATTATAGAAGGATATGATCTGTTAAATGTTTGATATTTTCTTAACAATAAATAAATGCTTTACTAATTGATTGGTCTTATTTTATTCAATCTATTTTTAAAATACATCAAAATATTATATACATATATTAGAAATATTACAAGTATTTTATAATCTAGTGTACATATTAAAAATATTTCCATGCCAGATTTTTTAGATTGATACTCCTAAATTGTCTGATAAAAAGTTGATAGTGCTGGTGATGTGACTAACACCACAAAAGACCCAAATTACAATGCTCGCTCTTCTCTTCTAAATTTAATATATTTATATAACAATTAGTAAAAATAATAATAATAATTCATTCAAAATTAATTTTTTTAAAGATTTGTTTTACAACATAATTCATTTTTTACTATTGAAAGTCTAGGTTTAATCCAGTTTTCTCAATCTATAGCTTCTCTACTCCATATATTAATCAGTAAATTTCCATCTCAAATTCAATTTATTTTTACATGTTTTGATTATCTCTTGTGATTCAGTTTAAGTCTTGCATTCACCTAGTAACATGATCAGCTATATTCCATTTGTCCTTTAATTCTTTAAATAATATCAATGTTGACTATTGCTTCTGTCACCCACATAGTTTGCTTTCAATCATTCCCTTAATTTTCAATATCTTATCTCTCAATACTTTACAATATAATCTGCAATTTTAGTATTGCTCCTGTATTAAATGTCTGGATCTCAATGCAAGTTCTAGTAGAACACATGTATTAAAACTTTCTCTTTTCTAGATATGATTCCTTTTAATAATACTTCCACCAAAAAAAAAAAAAAAACAACACTCCATCAAGATTAATTTTATAATTAATAACATCCATTATGTTCTGCCTTTTTTAGTACGAATTTATCAAGGTTTCTATGTGCCATTACTAACAGTTGAATGTATTTGGAATATTGAAATAAATTTTTCTAAAGACATTCAACATTCATATTAGATGATGGAAACAGTCCAATATATAAATACATCTAAAACACTATCATCACAAACCTTCTGTTATCATTTATAAATGTTAATCTTTCGAGATTCATTACTATTAATTTTTACTTTTATTTCTTAAATTCACTGGTCAAAATTTTGATCATATGGTAGCTCTTAAAATATTCCTGCAATTCTGAAGTATTGTTGTGAAAATAACCACAACACTTGTAAAATCTAAATAAAGTATTTTTTTTATACCTCTGCTCCCATTTTAAGTGACAAAATATTTCTTATAAAACCCTTTGTAAATAATTTGGAAAAATAAAATCTTCTTGCAATACATTTCACTAGTTGAATTCTGATATTCTTCAACATTTAATAACACCTTGGGTCAACTAAAACAAATACCTTTTTAGAATGTGCAAAGCCAATATAAAGTAGAAACTCATACTGATTAGTTCTATCTATAACTTTTAAATTCAAAAACTTCTTTTGCCTTTAATATGAAATTTTCTTTAAATGATTTGTAATGATATTAATAATATAAAACCAAAATATTGGTAATACCGCATTTCTTAACATGTATTTGTTCATTTTTCTTAAATGCCAATATCATTATTATATTTTTCTGATAAATCTAATATATCCTTATCATATAAACACATCCAGAGGTTTAGGATTGATTCTGGCACTGGCAGATGAACTTCTTATGAACTCCCAAGGAATAAAGCCATATGCTGACACTGGCGCTTGAACTTCTTATGAATTCCCAAGGAATAAAGCCGTATTCTGGCACTTCAACTTCTTATGAACTCCCGAGGAATAAAGCCATATGCTGGCACTGGCATTTGAACTTCTTATGAATTCCTGAGGAATAAAGCCGTATTCTGGCACTTTCAACTTCTTATAAACTCCCAAGGAATAAAGCCATATGCTGTCACTAGCGTTTGAACTTCTTATGAACTCCCAAGGAATAAAGCCATATGCTAGCATGACACTTGAACTTCTTATGAACTTCTGAGAAATAAAGCCATATGCGTTATATATATATAAACTCACGATGTAAATAACTTAAAAACAATTTATTTCTTTAGAAAAGTTTATAATAATTACATTATTTTATTCTTCATAGATTTAAATTTAATTCCATTTCTGATTTTTTTTTTGAGACATGTCATTTCAAAAGTTATTATCATTATATGAGGGTTTTTTTGTTGTGCTGTTTTTTATTATCCTGTTGGCTTTTTATAAAATTATTTTACATCCATCATGATAAGATTGTCTGTTCTATTAAAGACAGAATAGCCTAGTTAGTCACTAGTTTAATTTCCATGCTATTATTGTGTTGGGTTAAGCTAGAAACACCTGTAGAAAAAAGAATATTACTGCATTCAAAATATTATGTTATATGTGTATTATTATTAACAATGAATGCATTTAGAAAAGTATAAACAAATTTTAAATTTTCTAAAATTATTTAACGTTTGAACTAGATGATGAAAATAGTCCGACCACTTCATGATATTTTAATTTTAATAACTTTTTCCTCTTCTAAAATGTGAATTTTTTCCCTACAATACAGGCTTTTTCATACCCGCACCTCTATATGTAATATATAGGGGGGTTGAACTCAGACTTTCAAGGTATTTTATTTCTTCGAAACTTTATTCTTTTTTCTATAGCTTTCCTCACCATCTCGTAATCATATTTTCTTATATCGAAAACTCTTTTCCATTCAATAATTTTATACGTATTTAGTTCTTGCTAAATGATAATTTTTAATCAATTTCAAATTAATTATTTCTGAAAATGATTAATGCTCCTATTATTAATTTAACAGTCTTTAGTACAAAAATCTATTATTTAAATTTGAACCATCTTCTAAGTACTGTATATTAATAATAATATTCAGAATATTTCTAAAAATTAATGATACAGCTGTGTATTAATGAGGAAACCATAATAGAGATATTAAAAAAAATCAATTATTCAAAGTTGCAATATAATGCTATTTAGCTGGTATAGATAATTAGAGGGAATTTGAAGTCAGATTTTCAAACTCCTTTCAGTCATCCACTTCATCTTGTAAGTCTGGGTTCAAATACTCTCTAATTACACCTAGCTTAAGTACATATACTATACTGGTATAGATAAATGTAAAATTTGCTGGTATCAAGAGTGATTTTATTGATATTTTTCAGCAGGTATTATCAGCGCTGAAAAATCAAAATTACAATAAAAAGTGTCATAGAATTAATTCACTAGCAGTCAATCATAAAAAAATTATTGCTATTCTAATTCCAGAAGGGTAAAAAAAAAAGAAAACAATCCAAAACTAAAATAAGAAATTGACGATGAGTTTTATGATTAGACAAACCAATAATTAAATCACAAATATATTCACATACATTGCACCATGGGCTTTATTTTTTTGACAGATAAATTGCTATAACTTTTGCATTCAGACTTTAACAAGACCATCAAGTGTTGGTGGTGGAGTGGTCAGCACAGCTGCCTTACAAGCAGTTGTCCCAAGTTTATGGGTTCACTTCCCGGCGGATGCTTTGACACGGAAAAAAAACACTCATATTAATTGCAGCATTCATATTCTCCTAATAAAAGCCATCTACACCACATAGCGTTAAAGGAACTTTAAGATAAACATTACAATGTTACTGAGGTCTACCTTGACCATTAAAATTATATTCAGGATTTCTATAAAATACATGACATCAACCACTATCCATTTCCTTCACATGTTCAATTCGATAAAAAAAACTGTCAATGCAGCAGTAGATTCAAGATTCAGCAATCTGAAAACTTTACCTGATTAATCTTATAAAATTTCCTGTCATATTTTCCCAAAAAAGTGCAGAGCAATGTAAAGAAATTTTTTCTGGGTGTCTATCATATTGTTAGGATGCCTATACCTCATTTCCATGAAATAAATCTGATAGACTGCAGGGGTGAGCAATTGTTTGGCTCAGAGGCTGCAGAGGTTGGCGGAGGGCCACATCAGCGGGGGGGGTCACTTTGTGGAAGCGAAAGTTAGTGAAAGGCCACACCTTTTTTCATGACACAATAAACACATTGCTTTATTCCCTGTATTACCAAAGAAATAATTGTTTGTCCATTCTTCATTAAACACATGACATTCATCACTGATTTTACATTTTTTCAAAGGGTCCGTGGTTTCACTAAAGTTGTAAATGTGTATATTTGCTAATGCAAAGACAAAAATTGAAATTAACCAGATCAACTGGAAAGGCACTGCACATCATATTTACACTGCACATGTGTATTGATGTGGCCAAAATAGGAGACGAATCTTCAGTCGTGCATAGGAAGGAATCTCAGTTCAAGGTGGATTTTTCTGATTGTCTTGGTGGGCCATACAAAAACTCTTAGCGGACCACACGTGGCCCTCAGGCTGCTATTTTCCCACCACTGTGACAGAGTAAGCTCTATGTAAAAACAACTTATGGTGCTATAAAGGATTTGTTAAATGCTGCAACAGAAAATTGGGAATCTGTATGGCACCTCAACAATCAATCTCATCTATTTCAAAAGCTACTAAGATATTCAGATGTATCTCTTCCTTAAACTAAGAAACATCCAATTCAAACATTATAAAAAAAAAATGTCTTCAATCTTTGACAAATTATCTGAGTTTTTTTTAAAAATATTTAATTATTAAATCAAAGTTATTAAGGATTATACTTAAAACATTAAAAACATTTATTAGATCTTCCTTTGAATTGATAAAAACAACCCAATCATCAATATAAAGTAATCTAGAAACCAAAACAATGACATCTGTATTTTTACTTTTAATTTGATTAAATTAAAAATTCAACAAATAAATCTTGTAGTTCTCATATCCTCATATTTCTTCTCATCCCATTATGTTACAGATCTAAAATATAAATAAACGGTTCTCGTAGAATAATTGCTAAATCCCATTCGATGGCGAACTTTTCACGCTAAAATTATAAAATATGATCATTCCCGGGCCGTTAATTATAATCATTTTGATGTGTTTTTTGTAATGCGAAAATAAAAACAAAAAGAAAATCGTCTTTTTTAAATATTACTTAATTTTAAATATTATTTTTTATTAACGTATA
The DNA here is from genome assembly GCA_028023455.1 of Epiperipatus broadwayi. Classification (NCBI taxonomy): domain Eukaryota; kingdom Metazoa; phylum Onychophora; class Udeonychophora; order Euonychophora; family Peripatidae; genus Epiperipatus; species Epiperipatus broadwayi. The sequence goes on along the minus strand of JAQFVV010012508.1, from coordinate 3,795,941 downwards.
CAAATTAAATGATAATAATAAATGTAAAATAAAATAAACAAATTACAATTTGATTCGTCTTTTTTAGTTTTCTTTTTATTAGAAAAAATCAATTTTCTATCGGAGATTTTTTCTAGCAAAGATTTACCGCTAGTTTTTATTTCAAATAGAATGATAACTAAAAGTAAAACTTGTTACATTTAGGGTTAGGATTAGGGTTAGCTTTAGGGTTAGGATTAGGGTTAGTTTTAGGATTAGCTATAGGGTTAGCTTTAGAGTTAGTTTTAGGGTTAGTTTTAGGCTTAGTTTAGGGTTAGTTTTAGGGTTAGCTTTAGGGTTAGGTTTATAGTTAAAATAAAAAATATCAAAATCGTATTTTTGTAAATATTTTTTTTTACTAACATCTATAAAATAAATGATAACAATAAATGTAAACTATATTCAACAAGGAATAACAGTAGTCTGAGAAAAGAAAGAAACTAAAACTTTTTTAAACAACGACAAATATATATATAAAATGTTTATAATATATGCTTTATATGACATTTAAAAAAACAGTGTACAATTAATTGTACTTTTCTTACTGGATATTTTTGTGTTAACGCTTTTTTTTTATTTCAAAAATATACACACTGTACAATCTTAAAATGTCTCGTGGAATGTTACGAACAGTATGTTACTTGACTAATTCCAAATAACTTTATTCATATATCTCGTCAACATTTACTACTTAAAACTTCAATACACTACGGTGTAAAAAGTCTGTTAATTATTACTTTACAAAATCTGAACATTTCAATACTTTAAAATAAAAAAAAATCCAATGAAAACAACATTTCCATCCAATTCAAAAAAACACACCCTCTCCTCAAGCCGTAATCATTTTATAAACTGTGCGAATTCGCAAAATGTATTTGCTGCGTAAAACATACATGCTGTACTGCGACACGACATAGCGGCCTGCAATCTGTAGCACAACAAAAAAGTTGTATTATAGAAAATGCAGGTTCGAAGGTGTCAGCCGCGGAAACGGCATTTTTATGTGTTTTAGCATGAAAACAGCGCCATCCAGTGGGATATATCTGCTCGTCGACGACAACCAAATAAACATCTAACTTCTTTCATCCATTGCCATAAACCTTCTCTACTAACTGAACAAATGGTCTTGATAATATAACCTTTGTATTTGGCCAATAACAAAAACAATGTATACCATGTGTCTTATCATTCTAAATTTTAGATTATGGCAATCAATAATCTATTATGGATAAACATATTCATTAAGATTCTTCAAAGTATTTTTGAAATAATGGACACATTATACTCCACAACAATTACTTAAGATTTTATTATCTTTATTTTTATAAATTTTGACAATGAAGAATATTGATTAGAAGTATTAGGCCATCTCTTAATAAGGATCTGGGAATATTTTTGTTAATAAATAGGTGTGCATAGATTTTAAAGAATTGGAATAAGATATAGTTTTGGAAGATCTTCATAAAGGGCATAAAGATAATGAAATAAAAAACTTTTTAATTATTTTGGTTAGAGGAGTAGGAAAGGTAAAGTTATAAGAGGTAAATTTAGTTAGAAAATTAAAAAATTTAAGAAAAAATAAAATTATATGAATATTATGTTAATATTATTGTTATTGATTAATTTATGTATGATATATAAGTAATTAAAATAAAATAAATTAGATTAAAAGGGGATATTTAAGATTTAAATGATAAGAATATGAAGAGATAGACACTAAAATATAAAATTTTATAAAACAAATTAATTGAGTATAAATGTGAGATTAAGAGATTAGAATGTAGAGATATTAAAGATCCATATTTAAGCTAATAGTTGGAGTGTTTGAAATGTTTTTTTTATATTTTATATATGTATGGATAGGTATTAATTGTATATGTTTAAATATTGTAGCTCTGATGATGACTGCTGGACAGTCGAAACTGTAGGCAAGAGGAGATAAAATAAATCATATATTAAAAGTACATTGTGAAGTGTAAATTGTGGAGTATATGGTATATTATATTAACAAAGAAGATGATATAATTTCTTAGATCCCCATATTCCTGATTAAAAAACACTCCAGTTTGAAGCTAACATACCACCAACAAAACTTTACAAGATACTTTTCATAAAAGCCTTTTTATTTTTAAGATTACAAATTTATTTTAATTTCGTTAGCTGGATATCTCTGTCATAATCTAACAATGTCAGTAGATTGGCTACATCATTAAAAGCAGCCACGTGAATTTTTCTACCAGTATTCAAAAGCTGATCAAAAAACTCTTCTTCTGATTGAAATGCCAACTTTATTCATATAAAAGAATGGTATCCACTAATTTAATTGGAATATTTTTTTTGTTTTTCAGGTTTCTAAATTATTAAATAATTACATTTTCTTTCTAAATTACCTTCAGTGATTTAAAAAATGTATAAAGTAGAAATAACCAGCAAAAAATTGATTATCAGCTTTAATCAATCGCCCCCCCCCGCCTCCTTTTTTTTTTTGCTATCATTAAACTTGCAGTTTTTAAATATTATTAAAAGTCTACATTTATTTTATTACTCTGCGAAGTAGAGAATATCGTATGTTTTCTTTTAATCAAGTCATCGGAAAAACAATGAGAATTTTGTTTTCAGTAAAAGCAAGAAACATTATCCTTAGAAGAATTCTGATTGGATAACATGAAAAGCTTGAAAATCCAAATTGGTAATTTTAGTATTTGTCAGTTGTTAAAATTTAGCACGAGTAATTATTCTTAATATATATACATCAAATATCTCATTGATATCATTTTATCTTTGAATTATAGCAATCTATGGTCTCTCCAACAATCTCCATTTATATCTCTTCATATGACTTCCTTTATATTCCAAATCTTAATTTGTAAAGATAAACGTTATTTTGATAGTGGATGCATCCAATTTCCTATATAATAATTTATCCACTTAAGTTGGGACATAACAATCAATCCATATCGGTATACAAATTCAATAATAACCATTCAAGTTCACAAGCCAGAATCATCACTTCCAATAAGTTTAATGTTCTCTAACACAGACGCAAATTTATATATATTATTGATAAAATGTATATATATTATTGATAAAATAACAATATTCAACATAGAATATCTTTTATATTCTTCTTGAAATTTCATAAATTTAACATTAGAACATAATTACTAAGTCTTGATGAATTAGTGATGATGCCATTAGTTTTCAGAAATTCTAAGTGTAAAAGATACCAAGTTACATCTCAAAGCTAACCCAACATGATAAAATTCCCTTTTAGATGATGTCATTTCCTTTAAACAAAAATTTTAGTCATCAACAAGTTAAATTGAACTACCTTTTTTCTGAAAAATTATTTCAACAGCTATATAAAACTTAAACCTTGGTAACTCTTTAATTACAGTGGTTAAATTCTCCATACAGTAGTGTCACTCAGTGCAAGCCAGAGTAATCAATGGATACAAAAAGGTTTGTGCATAAAATCTCTATGTAGTGTCTACTCTTCCAATATTCCTAGTTTCTAGTTTGTAACTTTCATCAGTGAGGAACCTTGGATAGTGTATGGAGAGTTTAGCCTCCATGTAAACAGCTTGTGTAAGCATAAAGAATGGGGATCATGTGATGTTTACTGGTTTGATACCAATCCTACCAATAGGATTATGGTGACTATGGTAATTTAAGAACCAAAGACACCAAAAAGTATGGATGCTGAACTGAGTTCAGATCTATATGATCATGTAAGCTAATGAGTTTGAATTAAAAACATTGTGTTTTCATTTTGGACTCAAAGTTTTATAGTTAGCTAATAAGATAAAATGGTGGCTGCTGGAGGGTTGCATTAGATCCTAAGATCTAGGTGCAGTGCCTCCGATTCAAGACTCCTCACTGATGAAAACTATAAGCAAGAAACTAATCTGGGAATTTTGGATGAGTAGGCACTATATGGATTTTATGCATAAACCTCCTTGCATCCATTGGTTTCTCAGGCTTACATTGGGTTGTAGTATGGAGAGTTTAGCCTCTGTATAAACAACTTGTGTAAGCATAAAGAATCATGATCATGTGATGTTCAGTGGTTTTTAACTCTTTAGTTACGGATACTATCATATGTTTAAATCTTGAAGAATTCTCATCAAATTCTTAATTTCTACATTCCTAGAAAGAAATTAAAATAATTATTAGTTATCTGCTTTTTCACGACCTTACTGGTGCTGACATTACAACAATTTCTACCATTTGAATTAGCACTCTGCAGATAAAATAACTTGGTAGATTTAACAATATAGGTTATTTTAACCTACCTGTTCTAATTTCTTTTACAGAGCATCCAAACATTCATATGTATGGGGGAGTTAAACATATAATCATTTGCCATGTGAAATTTTTATCCCAAATGTAGTTCCAAGAATGATATAGAATTTATTGATTTATTGCCTCGCACAACATCTCAATTAAAAATTCCCTACTTTATCTAGTCTCATTCCTATTTTCTTAGTGCTGATCATTTAGCATACTTTACCATATTCATACATATTTGCATACAAAAATAAAAATCAACATTAGAACTGCTATGCATATAAAAAAGTGTAGAAATACTATTTACACAATTCTATTGTTATAATTTGTTCAGAAAGATATACACAATGTCTAGGACCTATACCAGCCCAAGCGACTGAAGATAGTATGGCTTTTTAAAAAATGGAAAGAGAATGAAAAAAAATGTATAGTGAAAAAACAAAAAAAAAAAAGATTGTATTATAAATAGTGCTTCAAAACTTTGATGAACCCAACATTATATATATATATATTATAAAGAAACAATAATTACTATTGTTTGGGTTGCGCTAATTGATCTTCTTTATCACATGATAAATAACTGTCAATTGTGGATGCAATAGATAGCCTGAACCTATCCTACCACCTCTCTGAGGAGTGCTAGAGCATGAAACCTTGGTCAGAGGTTTGGGGGGGGGGAGCCCTGACAGAGATATTTTAAATGCTTTCTCTAGCTAAGCATTTATCACAAAGCTTGTTGAGGAATTGGTAATCCTCATTGTTTATAACTTACAAGCTTAAGAGAACAGAGTCATGTGATCTATGACTCTTATTTTGACTATAGATAGCCTGAGTTTGTTATCAGACAAAGCAATAATATATATATAATTAGGAGAAAAAAATTACTCTTCAAGCTATGTATAAATAGCATTCTGTAAGTTCAACAAAAGGTCAAAAATAGAATGAGTTCATTTACCCTGGAGCTTTGATGTTTATAAGCTTATCTTTGTCAATATTGGAGAACATATAAATCAAATAACTCTAAGACAATTCCAATATCAATAACAATCTCAATATATATAAAACCATTAAAAACTAGTCAACACTTAGACAATCCTAATATAGATAACAATCAAGAATTTCAAACTGTTGTCAAGGCAACCTCCTTTTAGCAATAAAGGTGTAATCCCACCTCTTTTAATGGTACCATATATTTATATAGTGTTATGGGATCATTAATAAAGGTAGAATTCCACCTCTATTGTTAAAAGGAGGTTGCCTTGATAAGTTTGAAATTCTTGATTATCTATATTGAGATTGTCTGTGTTGACTAGTTACTAATATATATAAATATGACTTGTGTCATTTGATACTAATATGAGAATTATCATACTCTGTGTCTATTAGAAAGTTAGTTATGATAAAATTTTACTACAGGTCAGTATAACACACAACATTTTGAGTAATATTACCCTCCTCTCGTCTTCAGATGTTGCTGGGCTGACAAATGGCAATCTTAATTTAAAAATTGAACTTAGGACTTTTGGATTCTTGAATACTAAATTTAAGGTAATACTCTAACTGACTAGGCTCACCTTAAATTCAGTATTATGAATCTAAAGATCCCAGGTTCGATTTCCATGTTAGTGCTACCACTGGTCAGATCAGAAACACAAAAAAGAAAAAAATAATTCCACTTACAACATTGTGTTATATACTAACCTATGAGCTATTGCTAATAATTGAATGTATTTGTAAAGTTTAATTAAAGTTTGAATTTTTCTAATGTCACTTAACAATTAATTCTACATGATGGAAATAGTCCAACACAGAATTAAAAATTTATTAAATTATTTAGATGATGTGATGTATTTTGGTTTCTCCTTAAATGAAGTCAAGAATATCTCAGCAATTATGCCCAGATAAACCTGTTACCACTTTATTTTCCATTCCCCACTCTAAATTTTCCCATATTCTTCTCCATCCCATTTCCACAACACAATTTTTGTCAACTCTATAACCTTTATATCTAAATCCCCTTTATCTTTTCCCAAACCCAGCATGAAAACCAATAATTCACTTTCTGTATAATCACTTTTTTCATATTTATTTTGATGTGATGTGATGTACTGTGACTTCTCCTTAAACGGAGTCAGGAATCTCTCAGCAGCTCTGCCCAGAGAAACCTGTTAGCCACTTTACCTTCCTTTTCCATTGTCCACTCTAAGTTTTCCCAAAATCTGCTCCATTCCATTTCCCCAACATAATCTTTGTCAACTCCATGACCTTCATATCTAAATCCCCCTTATTTTTTCCCAAACCTAGCATAAAAACCAATAACTCACTTTCTGTATAATCACTTTGTTCATATTTAACCTTCCATAACTTCATTATTTGTACCCTTTCTGCTTCCAAACATTTTGCCTAATATTTTCTATGCCTTCCTTACACAACTTGCAGACTAAATCACTCAATATTTTTCCATTTACGTGTATATTCCCTTGTCGCTAAAGATCCCGTTCGAGCCTTAAACAATAAACTACTTTCCTTACTATTATCTTAAATTAACTCATACCCAATGTTCCGTTTACTTCTATATATATTTAAATTCATTTTACTCTCCATACTAGTTCTCCATCTCTCCAACTCCCTATTCTTTATTAGTGCATCTATTCTTCTATCCCACTCCTTCCCACTATAACACTCAACAATCCTAACACAATCATCCCATCTTTTGTACAAGTATACTGACATAATTTCTTTATCCAAATCTTCTGCATACCGCATTACCTTTCTCACCCATCTTGTTGCCTGCCCTTTACTTGTAACCCAATTAAATACTATTTTGGCTATTCTTTTATTATCCATAAACTGCAATCTACTGAACATTTTCAATTTGCTTTTTGCATCCCTCATATAAAAACTTGACCATACCATTTCTCCTTGAATTGCCTCTTTTGCTGTCCACACCTCAGCATCTAAAGCATGCCTTCCTACTTCCCTTTGTACTTTTTCTAAGCAATCTAATACCCCTTTACTAACACATAATGCATCATTGCCGTATGTTAACCCTACTACTGCCACTCCCATACAATTCTAGCTACATCATATTTATTATATGAAAACACTGTTAATTTCTTTATCAATCCCTTTCTTTTCTTTGCTTCATTTCTCAATTTTTTCTCCCATACATCCAAGCAATTTTTCTTATTACTCAAGATGATTCCCAAATAACTATATCTGTTCACCACACTTAACTTTATATTCCCCAATAAGAAATCTTTGTCTTCTTTTTCCTCAGTATTCACCATCATTATATTTGATTTTTCTTCACTAAATTTAATCCCCATATCTTTACCCACCCTTGCGCATGTCATCAGCATAACTTCCATATCTTCTCTTCTTTCTGCACACAAAAAGACATCATCCGCAAAAAAAGACCTGACAATGTATATACTCTCTTGCCACCTGTTAAAGGTATCTCTATCCCTCTTCCTAGACTTTCTATTGCTCTCTCCATTTCACTCAAATACAACACAAACAAAATAGGTGACATAGGGCATCCTTGCCTCAGTCCCACCCCATTTTTAACTTTAACTGATTCTATATCCCCTAATTGATATGTATAGTAATTATTTTCATATAATTTTTTAATAACACCCACTAAAGCTTCATCCATTCCCAGATTTGCTAAACTTATCCATAATCTATTTCTATTCACTCTATCATATGCCTTCTCTATATCTATAAAACTCAAATATAACTGTCTACCTGAATTTACACTCATATCTATAAGTTGTGTAACTACAAATAAACTATCTCCTATATGCCTATCTGACCTAAAACCTCCTTGCATTTCCCCCACTACATTATTTTCTTCCATCTATTTTGCAACTCTTCCAGCCACCATATATGAACAAACTTTATATAAAACTGATGTTACTGCTATTGGTCTATAATTATTTAACTTTCTATGATCCTTACCTTTTCCTTTAAATAATAATCTTGCTCTTGTTTTATTCCAACTACCTGGAAAAACTCTCTTCTGTGCCATCTTATTAAAACATGATAGTAACTTTACTTTTGCCCTATGCCCCAAATTCATTACCATCTCTGCTGCTCATCTATCTAATCCTCTTGCTTTACCACTTCTCAGTTTCTTCCCTGCCTCATTCAGTTCATTTTCTGTAAACATAATATTCCCATTACTATATGCTTTCATATTTTCTATCTCTCTGTCCTTCACATCTAACATCTTTTCTATATCCATTACATAACTATTCAATATTCTCTCTACTTCTTCTCTAGAGCTACACTCTATTCCATCCTCATCCAGTAATACTATCTCTCTATCCCTAAATTTCTCCTTTTAATGTAATTCCAAAATTTTTACTCCCATCTCTTTCACTTTTATTAATATCATCCAATAATTTACTATTTAGTTTCATTCTCTCTCTATAATTATCTATTTTAGCTAACTTCTTCTTTTCTAAGTACTTTTCCCATTTAGCATTAATATCTTTTTCACTTTCTTTGTTCTTAATAGCACACTTATATTCTCTACATGCTTTTTTCCTCTCTTTTACACTTTTACTAACTCTCATTTTTCTATTACTTTTATTCTTCTGAATATTCTCACCTAAAACCCTATTTGCCACTTTTTCTATTTCATCACACCAGTCCTCATACTCATTTCCAATCAACTCTTCCATGGTTTCTTCAACTTGTACTTTATACTCTTCTAACTTATTCTTATCATTCACTCTCCATCCACATCTTTCACTATTGTTTCTACTTTTATTCCTATTTTCCATCACATTACTAATCATTTCAATTACAACAAAATTATGATCACTATTACATACTCTCTCTTCATTATCAAACACTTTAATTTTCTGTACTTTATTCATTCCCTCTTTCTCTGCCAATATATAATCTATTGTGTGGGATATATTATTCCTAGACCATGTATATTGTCCCTCATAAATATTAGATAAGTTTTCAATGCTCAAATTTACTCTCTGACAAAATTTCTTCAAAAGCTGTCCATTCTTATTGTCTACGTCATCAATTTCTTTAATATGCCCATTCCTATCTCCTATAACCATTATTCTCTTCCCATTTTCTTTAAAACTCTTTATATCCTTAACTAGGCACTCATATATGCTATTGTTCCATTATCTCCAGTAGCTATATGAACTATAGCCAACATCCATTCTTGTTTTCCCAACCTTATTTCAAATCACAAATGTTCTTGGCATTTAACAGTATTTAAATATTTTTTTGATATAACACCTATACCACCACCCTTTTTTTCTTTCTCTTTTCTATTTATACCCTGCCATACAAAATTTTCCAAAACAGGTTCTTCTTCTTCTCTTAGATGTGTTTCCACTACTGCTAATACCTCAAACTCTTCATTTTCAATTGCTTTGTTTAATTCCTGCCACTTTTCTGGTCTCCTACCACCTTACATATTCAAATATCCAATTTTTACAATTTTTTCTTTCCTAACTACTCTTTTATAAATTTTTTTTATTCTTTCTCCTCCATTATGCTTATAAATAACTTGCTTACCATTAATTTTACAGACCCATTCCCTCTCCACATCTACATTTATATCTAAATCAACTGCCCTTTGTTTAATCCTTACATCCCATCCATTCTTCTTCTTTTTAATAACACTACAATTTAAAATCCCCCCCCCCCTTCACAAGTTTCCTGAACTATATTCTTTATAAATCAGACTCCCTAAAACTTCACTTCCTTGTTTCCCTAAATGCAACCCATCTTTACCAAATAACTCCCTCTTCCCAATAAAAAAATCCCACACATTCACAAACATAACATCATTTCTCTCACACAATTCTTTCAATCTCTCATTTATAGAACATGCCCTATCTAACATATACCTTTTATCAAATCTTGGTAATAATGCAACTAACATATACCTTTTATCAAATCTTGGTAATAATGCAACTATTCCTACTCTTCCTTTAACCATTCTCAAATCCCTAATCAGTTCTGTGTACTCACCCATTACTCTCTCTGATGACTCTGATAAATTATTAATCCCTACCATAACATATACATCTCTATTCCCTTGCTTCTTTACTTTATCTGTAACATCCCTACCATAACATATACATCTCTATTCCCTTGCTTCTTTACTTTATCTGTAACATCCCTAATTTTAGCTCCCAGCAAACATACTCTTACATACCTGTTTCTATTTTCCCTTGCAATTATATCTCCACATTCTCTTATTAATGAATTCCCTATCAATACTGTCTCATAGTCTACTTTCTCTGCTTCATTCACAACCTTCTCTACCACCTTCTGGACTTCCTCATCTACTTCTTCCTTATCATTCCTACTCAGTAATCCCTTTATCTGCTCACACTTCACCTCTAATGATTTTAATTTTTCTTCTACATCCTTCACCTCTTCCTCTATCTTACTTATTCTTTGGCCAACCATCTCCAATGCACTACCTATTTTTCCATCCATATCTCTTGTCACTCCACTACAAATACACTCTATCCTGTCTTCCTCAACTACATTTTGTTCCATTTCTCCTAACTTCCTGCCTTCCTCAACTTTTATTTTGCTCCATTCCTCCTGACTTTCTCTTTACACTATCTACACTTTGAAACCACTTTTTCACCTCTTTTATCACATTCACACACTGTCTACATAACCATAAACCTGCTACATCCTTCCTAGTCTTATTTAAGCATTTCAAGAGGAAAACCTTATCACATATATTACATTCTACTACAGCACGTGTAATTCCTTTCTGACGATTATATATGCATTGTAAAATACGAATGCAATCCATATTACTTATTTTCCAAGCTGCTATTCTATATTTAACTTTATACTTTCTCTCCTACTCTTCAAACCCTTTTGCGCAGAAAGATGAACAATTTTTACTTTTCAAAAACGATCGATCAATAGCCACGTGTAACTTAAGCTTCTAAACGTTACCTTTTACCTCAAAATAACTAACTGTTCTTAAATTAAAATTAAAAAAACAAACTTTAGTAGCAAATTTAAACCAACTTAGTTATAGAAATCCTTACATTAACACACATTCAACAAAAAGATTTTTTTAAAAAAAACGGCTATATCATTAAAATGGCGATCGAAACTTTTTTTTTTTTTATAATAATTTTGATCTTTTCAAATTAAAAAAAAAAAACTATCTCTCTCGATCACAATTTACTCCTCACTTTCATACCACAATTAGAGTATTTAAATCGATGATTTCAGATGATTAATCGCATAAAAAAAATAGTCAACTTAGCTTAAATTGAAGTCAGTGAACAGTCCGATTCAACAGCAGCTAGGTTTCCTATGGAAGATTACTACATACCATAGTGCCACCTAGTGCTAGCCTTAGTAATCAATGAATGAAAAAAGGTATGCACATAAAATCCTTATCTAGTGTCTACTCATCCAATATCAACCAGACTAGTTTTTAGCTTGTGACTTTCATCAGTGAGGAGCCATGGATCTGAGAGCACTGCACCTAGATTTTAGGATCCAATGCTACCCTCTAGCAGTCACCTTTTACTTTATTAATACAAAATGAAACCACAATAATGTTTTTAATACAAGCTCATTCACTTATATAGTCATATGGATCTGAACCCAATTCACTATCTATACATTTTGGTATATCTATGCATTTTGTGAAAGCATAAGAAATGGTAATTATGTGAAGATGACTAAAATCTTATATAAATAAAATATTAATAAAAATGATATTTTTAATAAAATATTATTTATTTATCTTTTCAACATGTGTGTGATCAGGTGGACCAGCAATATGAGATGGCACTGAGAGTAGTGGGTTGTGTAAATGTCTGAGTTCAAATCCCGCATATATTACATATATAAATGCAGGTGTAAGCCTGTACAATGTATTATTGCCATGTAATAAATTAACTATTATCGTTGATTGTTTATCAACTTATTTATATTTCTTACAGTTAATTCACTTTTATCATCTATAAAAAAGAATTATAATTCTAGATATAATTGTTTGCTAGTTAAACATATAAAATTTCTATATTATATTATATAAAGTATAGATTTTTATTAGTTTTTCTAATATCTTAGCAATGTTTCAATTTCAAAAGCATTTACATTTATTTATTTTTTCTTTGTGAAAATCGAAATGAATATAATTTAACATAATAACGGCAGGGTTTATGAGATTCTGATTTTTGGACTCATGATCAAAGAGCTATGAAAGGTTCATTATAATTATATATATATATATGATTCAATTAATTATATAAAGCATCAGGTATTTTCATCTTAAATTCTTCCTTTCACGATAAAAGATCAACATTACAGTAAAAAAATTACAATGATGTTGATTTATGCTTAACATTGTTTCAGATCGTTCTCTTTTTGCATATAACATATACAAAGAGTTACAATAAAATAATACAAAATATTTTAATTATAATCCTTTTTCTAAAATTGTATATGAGATATTTCGTTTATTCTAGACAATTACATTTAGTATGTTATTAATATTCAGATTTGTTTTTAATTATTCAGTTTTGGTTTCGAAAGAGCATTCTTTTTACATTAAATTAAACCAAGATTGAATACCTGACTAAGGATATTGGTTTAAAGCAATTGAAAACCTCAAGTGTGACTTTATAATTAAAATAATGTTTGTGAAAGCCATATATTTACATATATGAAAATTTTCATTTCACTTAATTTTGTTGAATGAATGAGAAAGTCCCGTTGTTGGGAGGACCCCAGGGGCCTAAATCCTAGTTCTCTTGAGGGAGGGGGCTAGGATGAGGGCATTGTGGTGTTTGTTACCAATGCTGGTTTTTCTCATTCACAAGATTGGAAAAATAATGTTATTTATGGCAATTTTTTAATATTATCGTCATGAATGATTTTATCCATGTATTATTGCAAAATAAGTTGTACTTTGGCCTCAGGATTCTAATTGCAAGTGTATTCACATTATTTAATTTTATTACTTCCAATGTTGTTACTGATAGGGCTGGCCTTTTGCTGTTCATGTGATTTTCATGATGGATTAGAATGGTTTTCAGCAGAGACATTTTGAAGCTTGGATTTTTTACCCTTGTTCTCCATAATTTTTCCAAAGTATTAGGGATTGCTCTCTTGTGAAGATATTTGAGGCCATTTGGAAGAACTGAACAGTAGATTGATTTAGTCCGTATTTTATGTTATCTCCAAGTGTTTTCCTATTTCTCAACTTATCTACCACAAATTGGATTTCTCAATATTGTACTCCTAAAACACGATTCATATTTGAATTCTAGACTTTACAAATAATTCCTAATTGTACCTTTTAATTAAAATGTTCATTACACACAACTTTCCTAATTGAATGAGAGAATCTGATTGTTGGGAGGGACCCCAGAGACCTAAATCCTGGTTCTTTTGAGGGGGGCTTGGATGGGGGTCCTGTGGGGATTGTTGCCAACGTTGATTTTCTCATTCACAAGAAGAAGAAAAACGCTATTCATAACAGTTTTAGCGTTATTGTTATAAACGATTTTATCCAAGTATTATTGCAAAGTAAGCTGCAGTTTGGCCTAATGATTTTAATTGCAAGTGATTCACCCTATTTAAATTTATTATTTCCAATATTGTTATCTTCAAGTGTTTTCCTATTCTCAACTTATCCATTGCAAATTGGATTTCTCAATATTGTACTCCTAAAATGCTACTCACTCTAGACTTTACAAATAATTCCTAATTGGAATATTGATTTGTCTTTAATGGTTAATACACCCTTTCCACATGTATCCTTCCCCTTTCACTATGTTGCTCCTGAATTTCATTTTTACCATGTAATCACTTCTTTGTAAACATTTTTTAAACTGTATTTGTATCTGGTTTTTTTTTTTTTTATGAATAAACTTTCATCACTGAGAAGAAGAAAAAAGAGATCACACTAATTAAAAAAAATATCATAGATTAAATAGATAGAAATTGAGAATGATACGTATTCTAAAAAGATAGGCAATAGAAATATAAGTGAACGAATATTCATTATAAATAAATCAAAAAATGACATTATGGAGATTCATTCTAAATCAAACATAGTATGAAGATTAATTGTTCAATTTATAATAAGATGATAAATATATGTAATTCAAATTTATGCTCCAACAAATTTTTATTCCAACGAAGAAGCGAAAAACTGTTATTTAGATATACAGGATGATTTTGAATCAATTAAACAATATTTTAAAATTGTCACAAGAAAGTTGTATGTAGGAATTAAAAATATATCAAAATCACAGTAGATAAATATGCACATTCAGGCAGCTATAAAAAGGAAGCAAATACTTGTGGAATTAATTTTTTTTTTTTTGAAAACGAAAATCTAATAGGAAATTGTTCAAAAGAGGGCACATTAAAGTTGCATTATGTTTTAATAAATTAAAAAAAACAACAATCTAGATTGGAATGACTTCCTTAATATAAAAAGTGATTACAGTGAATGGTGAATTAGACGGTATCTAACTACTGTAACGGATCATGCCTTCACATTTACCGCCTCAAAATTGATGGCTATAAATATGTAATGGTCCTTACTTACTGAGATGAGGGATTTGTATCTTACTACAGTTGGGCCTGGGGTCTTTGGGTAGGACACTAAGAATGATGTGATGAAATAATTAACCAATGCTCATCCCTACTTTCAATGGGGTAGTTCTTTACTACACATGAAATTTTGACACAATTTAGGTTATTTCATCTATACTTATCCCCCTTTTTGGATTCCACATATCCCTCAGAATTCGAAGTCAGGTAGAATATTGCAATAAACTCTTTTTAGGGATGAGTTTACATTTTATATATATATAATCATATATAAAAATAAGTCCTAGATATAATATAGAATAAAATATTTTTATATAACAATAAAATAATATAGGTCAATAGCTGTAATATAATCATATAACCATAACATAAAAAAGCTCTTTTCGGCAATCATAAATTTACATGAGTTGTAAATCAACTAGAAGGTTCATTTTATTATCTCACTATATTATTATATATTGTGTGGCTGTGCATATACGAGCACAGACTTCACATGAACCACCACTCACCACTCTATCTCATGTCACTGATACACTTGAACACTTATATGTTGAAAAGATAAATAATCACCAATATATGTATTTCATGCTAAACCAGCAATCATCAGTTGGTCCAGATTATCATCTCTACACATATATGCAATAAGTGCTCAGATATATATTAAGATAGCCAATCTTCATACTTTAATGGACAGGCTTCAATCCCCTCCACACTCCAACCGTCCACCCAATTGAAATCTGATGATGGAATGCTCAAAGGCCACCCTAAGTCCGAGATTCTTGTCACTTCCATGTTGACCTAAAGTCAATCTGACCCCTCATGCACAGGACATAATCCATTTAATACATATATAAGGGATGGGCAGACATATCTACTATGTAATAACTGAAATAAAGGCTTATTATTAGCTGTATCAATATATGTAATATATAGGGTATATGAGCACAGATTTTCACATGACCCACCACTCAACATGTGTTCAAGTGTATCAGTGATAAGAGATAGAGTGGTGAGTGGTGGGTTAAGTGAAAGTCTGTGCTCATATACCCTATATATTACATATACTGTATTGATACAGCTAATAATAAGCCTGTATTTCAGTTACTACTATTTAGATAAGTATTCTTAAATATTAATAATAAATTTTTAACAATCTTACTTTATGAATAAACATTATTGTTTACTTTACGCTCTATCATTTTATTTGTGTGTAATATATGAATAAATCTTACTCATTACAAATATAGACACAAAGCGATTATTTATCAATTACAAAACAATGTTTTTTTTCTCAAAATATGATTTATTAACATAATTTTAATCTTTGAATTGACATGTTATATGTAGTGATATACAAGATTTAAACTATGATTTACAATGCAGAACTTGATTTACCAAGTGAACAGAAAAACCTTGAATTGTATATGCATATATCTTGCCATTCATAGCTTCTCTCATAGTTCACCAAGTAACCCCTGACCTTAATGGCAACTAGATAGATCACAGCTACCAAAAATCACATTATCCCCATCATCCAGAAAATGACAAAGTGAAAACCTGTACTAATCCCCGCAGCACCCATGTCCCAGCCCCCCCCCTAAGGACTAGAAACCAGGCCTTGGGCTATTTCCAAAGCTCAGATTCTCTCATCCATCCAATGCCCTTACTAATCCACACAGCACCCAGATCCCCTCCAAAACCCAGGCTTGTGAGATCTTCCAAGCACCAGACAAAACAATGTTTGTATGCTAAATAATGAATATAGTTTTCCATTATAATGCTGTAAATACTTATATATAATAAAGAATAACTATGAATAACCAACCATATGCATACTTTATTTTTCCAATAACAGAAACAATAAAAAAAAATTATGGCTCCTTAAAAACAATCCATAATTATCTGTTCAATTTCCTACATGTTTTTGAAGAATTCCCAAACGATACAAATTTTTCCGAGAAAATTCATTAGCCCAGAATGTAGCTAAATAAATTATTTGGTCTTCATAGGTTTTTGTTTTACACTTTTACAATATTTAGTTTATGAATGTTAAAGTTCAACAGCATTGCTTTTATGAACTTTGAAAGAGATTCTTTGTTAGTATTCTTCACTCCTAAAAACTTTAAAGCATTCTTGTATTAAATGATGATCCGTATGATGTAATATTAAAGCAATTTAAAAGGCTATTTCTAGGCAAATGTTCTTAATTCCTTTAGCCCATAACTTTTGATGTTGCGGGGGGGTCCAGGTCCATGTAATTTTAAATATAAGCAGTAGACAAATGAATGCTGTTATATGAATAAAAAAGGAATGTAAGAAAGAATGAATATATAAAAAGTTATATTTATATACGTTCTTTCCAAAGTCATATTTAGATCATTAGATCGAATACCATTTCCATAGCAATGCATTAAAGTTCCTTTTTTCACTAATGTCTTTACCCTTTGGCAGATTCCCATTATGTCAAGATTTGTATTAATCCCACATTTGCATGCTAGAATGCCATTTTTAATACGGCAGCATTTTTACAATTAAAATATTTTTTAAGTTACATAATTAATTATAATTTGTAATATTAAGTGAATAATTTTAAAATGAAATTAGACAGTTTTATAAAATTTTAAATACATAAATCATAATAAAGCATTTTCCTTTTATTTATTGTATATTATAATAAATGTCTCTTTAATAAATATTAAGTTAAATTCATATATAAAAGTTTAAAAATAATGTTTCTAAATTTGAAATAGAAAAGAATAAACATACATACGCTTATATAGATTCTAAATAATAAACTAAAGTTATATTAATTATTTTCAAATCGTTTTTGTAAGTATTTGTAATTTATTATTTCTGTTTTATAAAAAACACATTAATACACTTGTGAAATATTGTGTCTTGCAATATATTAAATTTTCTTAACTCTAATATAGTGCAGGTGCTTAAATAAAATATTAACCTTTAATATTTTTACCACGAATTTAAAAATTTTCTCCTAGTAATTTCAAAAATACAAAAAATTACCGTATACAACAACATATCACACCAAATTTTAATGAACGACTCATAAGGTATACAATTTTATTACCATTACATTTGAAATAAGCTAATAAAAAATTTTAAATCTATGTATTACTAAGCTTAGAATTTCTCTATTTTTTCATCTACATCTTTTAAAATAACTATAATAATTCCATCATTTCTTGGGCCTATTCTATTTTCCAAATATTTAATTGTACCTATCACTTCTCTATTTTAAATATTTGAAATTTCAAAAGTTGTGATTATAGGCATTACTTTGTTTACTGGTTCTTTACTGCTATAAAGTTCTTAGTAAAATACTTCTACAGGTTTCATGAAATATCTCTTTTTAGTATAAGCAGTTATATTTCCTTTTTATTATCAAAACAATTTTTTCTTTTAATACCATCATGTTTTACACAGTGGTTCCTAATGGAAAGATGACTGGTTTTCTCTCCAAGTTGCTTGCAGTATTGTTTCTGAATACATGTGTTACAGGCAGACATAGTTTACGTATTCACCACAAAAAAATTAAGGTACTGGTGTAGTCACAACATGAAATATAATGTATTTCAGTTTTTGGTGAATCATCTTCAAAGCTCTTCTAGCCATCACAAAATCTTATAAACCACTCAATAACATTCTTACAATTTATGGTTTCACTGCCATGCATCATTTGAAACAGTTCAATAACAGTTTTGCCTAACTTGAAACATAATTTAATGTTAGTGCAATGTTCATTGGTTAAGATATGCAATACAGTTACATTTTATATTGTAATCTGGGATCCAAATGTAGAACCTTATAATTGTTTAATGATAAATCACTAAACTAAAATGCTATATAACATGTGGTGATTGAGATATGGTGCTGTGGCCAGCTGGGAGAGAGAATCGGTCATCTATTTATTGGTACACACTCTATACTTTTATAATTTCTCTTCTATTTTTTTGCTACTTCACAATTGTATTTCTTTATTAGAGTATTATAGATTTGGTCAGCCTAATCAAATTGTCCATTACAAGCTTCTTCAATTGAGTAAGATTAAAACTGGGAATTAATTAAGTATCGCCAAACAAAATGGGGAAAAGAAATTAATGTAATAAAAAGATTCTCTTGACTGATATCTCATACCTATCTGAACATGTATAATTTTAATTATATTTATAGTTATGTAATTATAATAAAATGTGTATTTCGTAAAATCTGTAAAACTTTATATGTGCCTAATAAGCTAAGTTATAAAACAAAATTATAATAAACAAATATGCAGAATGTATAGAGCAAAGCTTTAATAATGTTAATTAAGCATGATGTGCTTAGCAATGTAGCAGTAATTGTGATGGAAGTGTGGGTGCATATATATGGGTGCATATATATATATTATAATGGTCAGGAAAATGTGGAGTCTTCTGTCTTACCATATCTACCTTACAGGGCTCCACCAGGCTATTTGAACCTGGAAAATTTATAGAGTAGGCAGATACATGCTGTTAAAATCTAATTTTTATTTTATTGACCGACCGTCAGCCTATGCCACTAGCTCAGTGAGACGGAGAGATTTATAAAATATAAATTCTTATTTAAAAATATTTTCAATATTAAAAAAAAAATAAAAGAAGCCACTGCCAGTAATAACACACACAAACATTTATTAAATATATATAAAGTTTAGAATTATTTTAGTATAACTTTTACATTGGATTTTAATTTACAATTAAACTTTTTATTTAAGAAGTTCGCACAGATGAATTTAATATTTTATTAGTGTCAAGTATGGATAGACTACATAGATTGCATTTGAAAAGAAAATATCCTTTCCCTTATTTTACCTCAGGCCAAAAGTTCACAGTCAAACTAATGTCAATCTATCTGATATATCGATGTATTCAATGCAGCATGATTACGCCAGCACAATACCATACTGTCAGGAATACACATCTGAAAAGAGAAGAAATTGTCTCTCATCCAGTACAGGAATGGTACATCTGTCTGGTGAAAAGAACAATAAAAAAAACTCCATAGGAAGGGATTGTGGTCCTTTTTGCCAACTTACGATCCCATTCCATAGGCAAAGGGGGTGATCCATGGAGCAGGGAATACCATCTGACCCCGATGGTCAATAATAGGCTTATTTCAACCAAGTGCAGTGTATAATGTGATCCTGCATGTAGTGGATCTCATATTGCATTTACTAATTACACCAATATATCCAATCCACTAACCTAATTTATCTACAAAACAAATAACCTAAGATTTACCCTCCCTTAATTAAATTAATATAACTTTACAAATTTATGCAGCCATTCATGCCTGACTTAAATTTAATATTTATTAAAAGTTGTTTTAAAAAAAAAATCATAATAAAAACTTAAAAGAACAACAACAAAAAAAATTAATGGAAATGATTCTTTAAAAAAAAATACATTCAATAAAATAAGTTATTAATAATAATTTATGTTGGTCAGATAGGATTCTATTTCTATTAAATACAGAAAAGATTTTGGAATTAAAGTTCTTACTATTTTTGAAAATATTCATTGGTTATGTAGTTCTTACTGTTTAGAAAAGTTCATCTTTAAAACGTTGCTTGCCATTTGGGTTCCAGTGTTAATTGTCCTGACATCCTGGGGAGACCGGTATGCTGTTGGCTATTTTATTGATACATCCAAAGGTCTTTTACTTTAGCTGGTATTTTATTTCTGGGTCCTGATAGCCTGTAGTCCACAATATGGAAAACGATGTTTTTTTTTATAGAAAAACTGAAAGAATTGAAAGTGCATCTTTCAATCCCTTTTTTTTCAACTCTCTCCACACTAACACATATAGCACCTTTGCTTTCACTTCTCTATCTTTTTTTTATATTAAACTTTTGGATCCAGTGGACATTATGTCATGACGATGATGGTCTTTTCGTTGAGGTTTGTTTCTTGAGGGATTTCTTTTATTGGCTATTAGTTTCTATTGTTTTTCTCTCCTATTTGACCTTTACTTATACATTTTGAAATGCCCAAGGGCAAGCTTACTTTTAACTAATTAAAACAATCATTTCCATTTTTCAATAGCATTAATTTAGTTTTAAAACTTTTTCTTTTTTTAATAAAGTTTTCTTTTAATAATTTTTCATCTGTGCGATTTTATATATATATAAAGTTTAAATGACTTTTAACTTTCAATTTTTTAATTGTTAAAAAAAGTTTTTATATGCGATCTTTTCTTTTTAGTGTCTAAATTTTTAAAATAAATAATGTAAAGGGATGTGTGCCCGTTACAATATATTGTGGGCAGATTAATTTATATAATATTTGCATTTATTACACTTGTTTGGAGATAAGGCACTGAAATCTATAATTACAAACCAAAATTATATATTTTGAAAACTTTATTTAAAATTTAATTAATATTAAAATCTATCAACCCCCCCCCCCCAAAAAAAAAAAAAAAACAAGAACTAATTAAGACTAATCACAAAGTTTAATTAAGATTAAATTCAAACAACAAACAACCTATAATTATGGATAATTAAATTTTTTTTTTTTTAAAAAAAGAAAAAAACAGTGGCAAATCAATAGAAAATGAAATTAAAAAAAACAAAAACAAATTAGAGTTTCTTGGAATGAGTTGCTTTTGCTGACCAAATGCTATAAAAGAGACAGTAGAGGAAAGCAACAACATCAAGGGAGAACCAGAGCACACATGGCCTGCATCAAATAGCTCAAAGAAGATTTCAATTCTAATTATAGAAGCTACATTGTCTATGGATATTATTGTTATAGTACTTTTTGGTACTTCATAAAACCCAGTTAAAATATTGAAATTATTTGAAGGGCTAAGCTCATGTTAAGTGTTTCAACCAATGCCTGAATGATGTAATCTTTTAACTTCAAAGAAATGCCTAAAAGCTCAAACAAAGATGCTAAACAGTTTTTGCCCACAAAGAAACTATTCAAAACTCTGCATTTATACTGCTTGTATATTTAAGCAACACATTAATTAGAACCCCAAAAAATCCAACTAGAATAGACCAACAGATATTTTATCACACCAGATCCAAATTTATCCACCAGTGACAAAATTATTAGACTGTCTAGAGAAACTGCAGTAAGAATTTAAAGTTACATGTACAAATAGGATCTTCTTAAAATATAAATATCATATGTATATTTTAGTCAAATTGCAATTTTTAGTGTTTATATAAACATATTAGATCGTAGATGATCGGTAGAATAGATTGAAATCGTTGATTGTTATTGATATTGTTTAGATTTTAGTCTGTTTTCTTGTATTTACATTTTAATAACTGCATTTTTTTTTTTTAATATATAAATTGTTTAAACTGTTTTCTATTCATCATTAATGAATTTTATTAACGTAACATAATATTTATATTAATCAAAAAAGCAAGTCATATATAACTTGACATTACTTTTATAAGCTTGTATTTAATATTTAAACAGCATTAAACTGTTGCACATGCGCTTTGGATTTTAATTATAAAATAAATGAATACTAACACTTCAAACACATGATAAAGTCTTTGGAAAAGATAGAATAGCCATCTATCTTTTAGAACCCAAACACTTTTGTATGGGCGAATCTTAAGTGTTTGAAAATGAAAGCGTGATCCAAAGCACATGTGCAACAGTTTAATGCTGTTTAAATATTACAGTTTATAAACATCACGCTATATAAAATAATTGACTTATTTACATACATTTAATTTCAAATAAGAATGACATATCGTAAATTCTAGTAAATTTCACTAGCGTCATTCGTTCAAGCATGTAAAAGTAATTTAAAGTGATTATTTAATATCTTCACCATACAAAAGCGTTTGGGTTCGAAAAGATAGATGGCCATTCTATCTTTTCCAAAGACTTTATCATGTGTTTGAAGTGTTAGTATTCATTCCTTTTATAGTTAAAATTCAAAGTGCATGTGCAACAGTTTAATGCTGTTTAAATATTACAGTTTAAAAACATCGCGCTATATAAAATAAAGCTTGTATTTACAAAAATGTAATACAGAGAGCATACCAATAGTTCAAACAAACTCTTAATTGATAAGGGTGGTATGAGAAAAAAATAAAATCTCCATCCAGAACCTTCCCATCTGTGCTAAAATGTAGAAATGTGAAGCTATAACCAAAAAACAAAAATATAAAGGCTAAGTGCTGTCAGGAACGTCCGGTTCCCATATTCATAGCATATGATAAATGTAAACATTACTTTGTAATATGTGAAGTAGAATTAATTATTTAATGTAACATAAGCAGATATATATGTTAATTGAATGCAGAGGCTAAACCCTCCATACAGTAGCGCCACCAATGCAAGCCAGAGTAATCAATGGATGCAAAAAGGTTTTTGCATAAAATCCCTATCTAGTGCCTACTCATCCAACATCCCAGACTAGTTTCCAGCTTGTGGCTTTCATCAGTGAGGAGCCTTGGATCTGAGATCACTGCACCTAGATCTTAGGATCTAATGTAATCCTCCAGCAGCCACCTTTTACCTTATTAGCTAACTATAAAGTTTTGAGTCAAAAATGAAAACACAATAATGTTTTCACTTCAAGCTGATTATCTTGTATAGTTGTACTGATCTGAACTCAGTTCATCATCCATACCTTTTGGTGTCTTTGTTTTTTTAGTAAACAGAGTCATCATAAACATATTGGGCACGATTGGTTTTAAACCACTAAACATCACATGATCACCATTTCTTATGCTTACACAAGCTGTTTATATAGAGGCTAAACTCTCCATACAGCTCAGATCTAATGTTCCTCACTGATGAAAGCTGCAAGCTGGAAACTAGTCTGGTGAAGATGAATGAGTAGGCACTAGATAGGGATTTTATGCACAAACCTTGAATACATTGATTACTCTAGCTTGCACTGGTGGTGCTACTCTATGGAGACTTTAGCCTTTGAGTAAATGGCTTGTGTACGCATAAGAAATGGTGAAATCATGTGATGTTTAATTAAACACATCAATATATTTATAATTCAATATTTTTTAAAGATGTTTGTTTATTGATTATTTTAATGATCAAATAATAATGTCTACAGGTAATTTCAAAAATCGATTCAGATTATCTAAAATAAATAGTTATTTGTCTTATTTAGTTGTATATGTATCATTCTTTCAATAGACTCACCTCCAATGTGTCCATACCACTTCTCCACTGATCCTGAGTATTCATGTTCTGAGCTAAGTAAAGCAGGATTATTACTGTGAGAACTGCAATGATGTTACCTGAGAATGAAATATTCATATGTGGTTTTTCTCAGAAGAAAATGACACGCTGAATGTGAATTAATGAAGCTCAGCTCCCATACCTGTTACATAAGACTCTCTGAGGTAGGATTTGGTGTATGGTGACCAGGAAATAGTCTGTATATCTTATATAAGTATTTATATAAGGGATAGAAGGTTTGATCATTATCCATCAAAATTTGTTTTTAATTAAAGGTTATTAATTAAAATTCAAATGCAACTTAATCTTTTGGTGAAGTGATAAGATACATTGTTTTAGAATAATTCATATATACACTGGAAGCATTATTTATGCATTCATATATGAGTCTTCGGTATAAATACCATCAGCAGCAGCGACAAAAGAGATGGCCCGGTACATTATGTTATCATTAATTTGTTTGGATACCATTTTACAGAATTCCAGATATTGATCCTTTTACATGAATGATCTTTATTTATTTTCATACTCCATTTTTTTCTTTATTATATTGCCTTCTCTTAATTGAAAATTAACTGATAAATTTCTGTTTGTTTTTTGTACCAGCATGTTAATTAGTTCTTAGTATAATATCAACTGCCCCATAGTTAATTTCATTCATCTTTGAAGTCTGTTTAGATTCTTAAATGACTTACAACTCCTATTCCATTGACTAGCTCTGAAGATTTTAAAGATGTCAATTGTTACCACTTTTTTAAAAGCTTTTGCCTATCGACTTTCCAATGCCGAATCTATCAATTTTATTAATCTAAAAAATGTAATCCTATTTTGCTATATTAAATGACTGGATTTTGTTGCATCCGTTGCAACTTAGCCTTTTTCTCAAAAAGAAATTCAATAACATAGTTTTTTTCCCCTGAAAATTCCACAGATTTGTATCTTCTCTCTTTTGTAACTTCATATATCAAATTTACCAATAGGACTTCAGCTCTCAATTGTTTTATAATTCTAACATCAAAGTCACCCGTGACAATTTTAAAATGTTTTTTTTTGCTCTGATTAAAAGCATTCCATACATTTATATAAATGTCCTCTACTTATTAGCAGGAAAACCTGAATTATCTGCTCTTATTATTTTTTTAATTGTCCAGATTTTCTCTTTGGGAGTAATTCAAAATATATTTTTTAAAAAAATCAAAGTATTGTCCCTATTGAAATTTGTTAATGAAAAAAAAAATTTAAACACAAAATAATTTATTTTAAATACAAGTATAGTAAATATATTTAAGCTAGATATAATTAGATGGGATTTGAACCCAGACTTTCAAACTCCCTTCAGTCATCCACTCCATCTTATATAACTAATACACATGGCCACATACATGCGGGAAAAAAAATTCCAATATACGTATTTGGGGTTGAACCAGCACTCATCGGTTGGTCCGGATAATCTCCCACACACATATATATAATCAGTGCTCGGTTTATACTAAGATAGCAAACCCTCAAACTTTAATATAAACCGAGCACTGATTATATATATATATGAGATGGTAATCCGGATCAATTGATGAGTGCTGGTACAGCATGAAATACGGATATTGGAGATCATTTATCTTTTTCATATGTAAGTGGTCATGTGTATCAGTTAAGATGGAGTGGCTGATTGCCGGGAGTTTCGAAGTCTGGGTTCAAATCCCCTCTAACAATAATTTATATTTTTTACATACATATTTTTGTAAGTTGTTTTATAACATGTATTTTAAACTTTTAATAAAATATATATAAAGTTGTCAATTGCATACTAGTTTATGACAGCTCTTGAACTCCCCATCTCACTTAAATTACAGAACACATGACAGTTTCGAGAGATGCAGAATGACATTTGACCTCTGTCACTTGAAGCTTTGTAGCCAATCTATCATTGCTTTAATTCTAATATTCTTTGCTACTCTTCCTTGATGAACAAGACAGTTTATAAGATATAAGATTCAAAGAAAGACAGTGTTATATGAAATTTACATCCGTGCTGACACAGAAACAAATCCAATTTTAGTTCTCATATTCAAGTATTAAAAAAATAGAAAAAAGAAGTCAAGGAATAAAGTAGAATTGTTTGTTGAAACTTAAAACACGATTTATTTTATTTATCTTCAATTATATATATATTTAATTGAACATTACGAATTTATTTATTAATGAATCAAAAATACTAATATCTTGGTTTTTTTCCCCCATCTGTCATAGAATCAGGTGGGAAGCGAACCCGCTATCCCGGGACAACTGCTTGTAAAGCAGCTGTCGGTGATCTCTCGACCACCAATGCTTGACTAATATCTTGATTTTTGTGATCATTTTAAATTTAATTCTGATACTTATAAAAATAACGGCCTTTTTTTATTTTAGTCTAAAAATTTCTAAGGAAAATATTAGATTGAGTAAATAAATAAAAAATCATCAACAGTTAATAATTTGTTAATGTTTATTATTATTAAAAAATGCATATTTATAAATAATCATAGTTACAATTGCACATACATATCTTATTCTTCCCTCTTAAATCGTGGTTAACCATAAGTAGCAACTAAAGTTTATCTTTTGTGTGAGAGGTGTAATATATTTACGCTTAACATTTCTCAAATTTTAAATATCATTATTGTTAGCTATAATTGTCCATTTCTGGCCAATTCTCCCCTCCAATGCTTTTACTGATCTCTAATTTTTACAATCTAATGATCCAGAATAAACAGAAGATTGTTTTTTTAATTTGTGATCCCACCTTCTCTGCCTTTCTTGTCTTTTTTCTATCCATTTAATTGTGTCTTTTCAATTGATAGCTATCTCAATCTACTATATTGTCCTGCTCATTTTCAATTACACATTTTTTTTTTAAAGATATCTTTCAATGTTGTTCTTTATCTTAAATTGATAATTCTACTCCATCTTTCTAACCCACACTCATCATGCTTGTTTTTATTTTAATTCTTAAATTTTCTTCGTTTATTTGGAGTGTGTCCAAACAGATGCATCATAAAATAGGTGTGGGATATGTGAATGCATTAATGAGTTGTTAAAATACAGATATTTTCCTTTGGTATAGTTAGTAAAAATTCTGTCCTTTTTCAAAACATTTTTTCAGTCTTGCTTCAATATAATACTTTCAGTGTATTACTATATTGGAATCAGAATATATCCTACCAGACTTATTTTGGTACAGTATATCAGAACATAACTTAGTTATGTCAACTACTGTGTTTGATTTGTAGTTCACCATGAATCGTTTGTGAACTTTTATGTTAAGACTAGCTAACTTGTTTCCAGTTCTTTCAACACTTTTTCCACATTTATTGAGAAGACAATATTATCAAATATCTATTCCTCCTAGTTCATTCTGAATAAGATTGGATATATCTTTAAAATCTATAATTTGACTTATTTCTGAGGCTTTCTAATGGAATTAAAAACAAACTGTTTTGTGGTCAAAATAAGAGTCATATATCACATGATCCTATCTCTTAAGCTTGTAAGTTATAAACAATGAGGATTGCCAATTCCTCTACAAGCTTTATGATAAATGCTTAACCAGAGCCAGCACTTAAAATATCCCTGTCAGAAACCCATTTACCCTGAAGGAGTTTGGGGACGGGTTTCTGACAGGGATATTTTAAGTGCTGGCTCTGGCTAAGCATTTATCATAAAGCTTGTAGAGGAATTGGCAATCCTCATTGTTTAAAATTGTTTTGTGAATTTGCTGAATTATGCTGATATAAATATATATATATGTAAAACATTTCATTTGCGGATAACTTAACTTTTTTTTTTAACAAATTAAAATCAATAATTTCAAGAGAAGATAAAAGCAAACCACTGCATCATTCATTATTAGAAACATTAAAAGCAGCATGTTAAATTAAATTTTAACTAAAACATGCTATTATTTTCATTATTTAGTTGAAATATTAAATATTTTTAGAAAAATTAAAACTATTTATACTTTTCTAAATACGTTTAATTATTAGTAATAACATTAGTATAGAATAACATTTCAACTAGCATTTTTTCTCCTCTCTTTTTCAATTGTTGTGGCTTGGTCAACAACAGACCAGCGTGGAAATTGAACCAATGATCTTTAAACTTTTGAATATTGAATTGAATGTGGCACTTTAACCAATGAAGCTAATCTGCCAACGTCATCATTAAGTAGAAAATTTTCACACTTATTTAACAGGGTCTGATTGATTTCTCCATTTATTTCTTTTAAGGGAAATGTTAATGAATAGATTCTAAACCTTACGGATTATCATGGGACATATGGGATTATTTGCCATTGAAAAGTGATCAACTTCTTTCCATTTTCTTTCTTTCATTTTTTTCTTCAATATTCTTGTATTTTCACAATCAAACATATGTTCATTAGCATATACAAGGTCTGCAATTTTATATACATCTGTGTTTTCCCCTCTAATCATTGTTTGTTTTTTATGGATTTTTCAATGAGAAGGCTCATTTCACTTATATATTTCCTTCCATATTTAAATGGTATTTCATAGTTCTTATCTTTTAATATTTGAAGTTTGGGTTTATATAGGCCCTGATTCCTGTCAGAATGCTATAACTTGAAAAGCTGTTCTAATATCATAATGACTGTGCTCATTTTTTTAATGATTGTCAATTAGTAGTAATTGATATTTTCTTGTTAACATCAAAGGTTAAAGGTTATTTTTTTATTTATATGGATATTATTTCTCATTTCCATTCTTTATTATATTAATACATTGTACAGGCTTAAACCTGCATTTATATATGTAATATATGCAGGATTAGAACTCAGACTTTCACACAACCCACTATTCTCAGTGCCATCTCATATTGCTGACCCACCTGATCACACACATGTTGAAAAGATAAATAATCACCAATATACATATTTCATGCTAAACCAGCAATCATCAGTTGGTCTAGCTTACTATCCTCACACATATATACAATGAGTGCTCAGTTTTATATTAAGATAGCCAATATTCATTCTTTAATGGACAGGCTTCAAACTATTCCAACTCACAACTCTTCAGCCTTCCATTTCATTGAAAATCTGATGATGGAATGTTCAAAGCCCTTGTTAGTGCCAAGGTTGTATGTGTGTAATCAGGTGGGTCAGCAATATGAGATAGCACTGAGAGTAGTGGGTCGTGTGAAAGTCTGAGTTTGAATCCCGCATATATTACATATATAAATGCAGGTTTAAGTCTGTACAATGTATTAATTTATATAAATAGTGTGTAAAAGGTCTGCCCATCCCTCATATATGTATGTATAAATGGATTATTCTCCTGTACATGAGAGGTCAGAATGACTAATATATCAACATGGGTAGGATGACAACCTTGGCACTAACAAGGGTTTTGAACATTCCATCATCAGATTTTCAATGAAATGGAAGGCTGACGAGTTGTGAGTTGGAATAGTTTGAAGACTGTCCATTAAAGAAATGAAGATTGGCTATCTTAATATAAATCTGTTCACTGATTGTATATATGTGTGAGGATAGTAATCTAGACCAACTGATGACTGCTGGTTTAGCATGAAATACATGTATTGGTGATTATTTATCTTTTCAACATGTGTGTGATCAGGTGGGTCAGCAATATAAGATGGCACTGAGAGTAGTGGGTCATGTGAAAGTCTGAGTTTGAGTCCCGTATATATTCTTTATTATAATAACAATCCAAGAAAAATATTTAATTCAATATATATATATTGTAAAGGAAATGTTTACATGTAATGAAGCATCTTACATAACGGAGTGCCATTTTATGTAAAAAAAAAAAAAAAATGTTTGTAGTGAAGCAATAATTGAATACCAATTTAAATATTATCAATAAAATCAAGTGAAATGATAATCATAATGATGAGACTTCATGTTGGATATCAATGGATGTAATGGAAATGAATGTGAAATTATTAAAAAAAAAAAAATCAATCCAATAAAGTTGTGATTTTCTTCCATTCATAATTCTATTATTTAAAAAAATTATAAAGAAACCATATATCTGTTTATATTGCAGTATCTTAAAGAACATAACTCAAAGCAAAAAAAATGTCAAATATATCAATAAATACATAATTGGAAACAGATTTAAATATATAAATAAAAAATATTTACTGATGCTAAAAAATGCTAAAAGTAAACATGATCCTACACAATTGATTCCATATAATCAATATGTCAGGAGCATTTCCTTTTTGTTACTATAAATGACTTAGCTACATATCATTATCAACATTTTTCCCCATTTAAAAAAAAATGTCATGCATGCCTAAATCTCAAACTAATCATTATAAAAAGAGTGAATGAATTGCAAATACAAAGACTTTCTCCAGCATACCATATCCTCTAGAGCTGTGGCTCTCAACCTTCCTAATGCCTCAACCCTTTAATACAGTTCCTTATGTTGTAGTAATCCCCAACCTTTAATTTTGCTACTGTTATGAAACAAAAATGTGTTTTCCAATGGTCTAGGCAACCCCTGTGAAAGGGTTGTTTGATGCTCAAATGGGGTCATGACCCTTAAATCGAGAACCGCTGCTCTAGAGCAACAATGTATAATTTGTCGAAAGGTTTGTGAAAATGGCATTTTAATTGTAATTACACATTGGATTAGTTGCATCGTCTAATTGAATTTTTAATTATTATTATTTTTTAATTAAAACTTTACACTTTTCCAAATAAATTCAACTGTTACTTATAACAGACAAGTTAATGTAGAATATTCCTAGTGATATTTTTCCTTTTTCTTCAAGTGTTCTCATCTGACCAGTGACAATCCAGCGCAGGAAATGAACTGGAAACCAGAATGACCTCAATGATTTGAATATAAATACAGAATCATAAATATAAAAAATAACTGTCACTGATCAAGTTGTAACATCTAAAAAAAAATAATCTCTCAAAATGTTGTGTTATTACACTAATATGCATGTTATTACTAATAATTGTATGTATTTTCAAAAAGTATAAATAAAGTATGAATTTAACTCAATTTTTGCTATATAGCTTACACATTATAGAATCACTTAAGATAATTTCCTATCAGTTTCTGTTTTCCTCAACAAAGATCACTACACCTTTTGCTATTACAAAAAACTTATGTAACAATATATATATGACTTTTATCAAAAATTACTTGGTAACTGAAATATCATTCACTACACAAACATATTAGAACTTCAGAACATTTCAATCACATCACTTTCCACTGGCAATCCCAATTTCAGAGATAACTTTTGATGATGGTGTACTTCTCATTTTCAAAGTAATCTTTAATGTAAATAGAAAAAAAAAGGCAGATATTTTCTGAATAAATTAGCATTGTTAAAGTCTGCAAAAATCATTCCTATGGAAGATAGTGATACGAAAAAAAATTATTTTCACTCAAGCAGATTTATTACTCTTTTTAGACATATTTCATATTATTGTTAAAGTTAATGTAAATTTCTAGACAAATGTGTAATTGATTGATAAATTGCAAAACAAAATAAAATCTGTGTGAATGAAACTAAAAAAAATTAATGCTATATTTAAAAAAAATTTACTGTGACTGCAATTTTTACACTTTTCGGTAAATAAATGTAATCAGATTATTATAATGTGTCACAAAAAGAACTATAACTTCTAAACACCTCACATCTTTCAATTATTCATGAGGTTTGGCTATAGAATCTGCACACAAGCTGTTTTCTATCATCAATGTTCTATGCACTTTCTTCATTTTGACCAATCGTTCTTAAATGACTGCTTTATAATCTAAACTTAGTTGAAATAAACTTAAATTCTTTGGTAAATATCTCTTTGCATTACATTAAAAAAAATACAATATACAAAAAGCTGTCAAAAACTATTGCCTCAACCTATTTAAAACTCCTGTTTAATCTTTTTTATAGTTTTGTTCCTCCAATTTCAATACTGAATTAGACATTATTTACCATCTCTGTAGTCAAATAATTAAGATTTCAACTGTCCCAAATTTGCAACTATTTTAAACACTTATGATTTTATCTTCTGGTAAATTTGCCATTGATCCAAAGTTCTACTTTATCTTGATTTTGAAAAGATTTAAATCCTTCAAAGCTATGGTTTTTAGTTGCATACAATAAGGAACATGTGGCTATAAGAAGTGCATTTATAACTGATGTCAAAAAATGCATCTGTTCTCAATACAGTAATGAAGTGTTTAAAACATCTACTATGATGTGAGTCACTTAATCATAAATTCAATATCATTTCTTCTATGAAGAATAAATTGTTTAATAAATATCAAAGCAGCATCCATATCTATGTAGAAATTAGTTTTAGAAAAGTTAAATTTATAAAAATTTAATTATAGAAAATATAATTTAAAATAAAGAAGAAGAAAAAAAGAACCAATTGAAATTTAATATACACATACACACACAAACTTTCAACACAAAAATATACATTTGTCTGGTAATTTTGAAATAAAAACAATTTTTGTTTGCCTATGAAAATCTACTTAATCTATCACTAGTGATTTCATTACTGACACTTCAGGAAAAAAAGATTTCTGATAATAAGAATATGTAATAATATCTTATTTCTGAACTTAAATGTAATTATATGAGCCAAACTCAAGTCTCTAGAAAAGAGAGCATGAATTTATAAATCATTCACATTAAATCTATTTTTTTTAATATTCTTATTAGCACAAAGTAAATTTAAAATTTCAGATGATGATGATGATGATGCTAATAATAATAATAATAATAAAAAATGGATCTAAAGTAAATGATTTATAAATTCCCACTCCCACTTTTAGACACTTAAGATTGGCTCATATAATTTATATTTGAGTTAGGAAATAAGATGGCAGCTCTTATTCCCTTAAAGTCTCTATATGATGGCTAGGGTGTTAGTATTCTTGCAGATTGAACACTATTGTTTAACGGCGCTTGTGAGAAAATGATGATTACTTTCTAGTTTGAATATTGTAGATGATGACATATATATTAATGAACTAACTTAATCCAAATATTGGTTTTGTTTTTTCAATATTTATTGCATACATCTAAAATGCTCATGAATTTACATACATGTGTCTTGACTGACAAAGTCTGATTCTGAAAGAAATTCATGTAAAAAACATTACTTCAAATGATTTCAAAAATGAATGGAAATGATCAACTAAGTTAATACCTTATTCAATAGACATATCAAGTAAACCCATTTTAAACTTGAATGACAATGATGACAGGACTTGTGGATGGGCTAGTCTTTACAGCTCTTGATTAGTTGGCATTAAAATGTACTAAATCACTGTTAGACTTTCATGGTAACCAAGTACTTTATTATGTTACATAAAAAAATTATAGAAGCCTTTAAGGCAATAAATGCAAGATAAATTTACTATATTCAAAGAATTTCACATGACCCAACACTCTCCACTCTATCTAATAACACTGATACACTCAAGCACATATATGCTGAAAGGATAAATAATCACCAATATACATATTTCATGCTAAACCAGCAATCATCAGTTGGTCTAGATTATCATCTCCCACACATATATACTATAAGTGTTCAGATATATATTAAGATAGACAATCTTCATACTTTAATGGACAGATTTTCAATTGGATGGACGGTTGGGAGGTTGGAGTGTGTAGAAGATTGGAGCTTGTCCATTAAAGTATGAAGATTGTCTATATTAATATATATCTGAGCACTTATAGTATATATGTGTGGGAGATGATAATCTGGACCAACTGATGATTGCTGGTTTAGCATGATATACATATATTGGTGATTATTTATCTTTTCAGCATATATGTGCTTGAGTGTGTCAGTGTTATTAGATAGAGTGGAGAGTGTTGGGTCATCTGAAAGTCTGTGCTCATATACCCTGTATTACATATATAGACACAGGTATATAATAAGCCTGTGTTTCAGTTATTACATTGTAGAGATGTCTGCCCATCCTTGCATATGTATTAAATGGATTATGTCGTGTACATGTGGGGTTCAGATTGACCTTAGGTCAACATGGGTGTGACAAGAATCTCAGCCTCAGGGAGGCCTTTGAGCATTCCATCATCAGATTTTCAATTGGATGGACGGTTGGGGGGTTGAAGTGTGTAGAAGATCGGAGCCTGTCCATTAAAGTATGAAGATTGTCTATCTTAATATATATCTGAGCACTTATAGTATATATGTGTGGGAGATGATAATCTGGACCAACTGACGATTGCTGGTTTATCATGAAATACGGATATATTGGTGATTATTTATCTTTTCAGAATATATGTGCTTGAGTGTATCAGTGTTATTAGATAGAGTGGAGAGTGTTGGGTCATCTGAACGTCTGTGCTCATATACCCTGTATTATATTCAAAGAATGTAAATTCTGTAGTTTGTAGTTGTACTATGCAATATGGAAGGTCACATGATTTAACTTTTTAATATTACCAGAAAATTAACCCTGAATATATTTTTCATCATTCTAACTAAAACCTTTCTGCTAAATCTCAACTAAAATATTTAAATAAATAAATAATACCCATTTTAGAGTAGTTAAACAAATTATATGAATTTGGGAAAATTACAAATTATATTCTCCTAAATTAATAAAATAATTGAATTTATCAGTTATTCAAAAATAAATACATTAAAGCTTTTTTAAATCGTTCTTTAAAATTAAAACACGAACTAATCTCTAATTTAGATTACAACTTTCCAGGATATTATATTTGAAATGTGTTTAATATCAAAATTATATAAGCATATTTCATTCTGAAATCTCAAATACATGAAAATAATATTTGTCTTAAATGAACAATAAAAATTGATATATTGTTGTTTTGTTTCTCTTTACCCCCAAAAATGGTAGATATCAAAAAATTAAAAAAAAATGTTTACTAATCTTCAGACTTAAATTTCAGATTTTAATATATATGTTTATTCTTTCCGTTTTAATATAATCATATTTTTATTATCAATATTTAAATGCGGATAAACTTCTTGAAAATACCATAAAGAACAATATAAAATTTATTTTTAGTAATTTTTACAAACTGTTTATAAATTGATTTTTTTTTTTTTTTCAAAGCTTTTAAGAATTAATAAACATTCTGTAGATGCCTTTCTTTTCTCTGTGTTTTGGAATTTAAATTGCTTTAAATTTTTAACAAATTTAAATTTCCGCTGCCATTTTTTTTTTGTTAGTTGAATGTATTCTTTTTTCAAATATTTTTTCACCCCATTTTCATCGCATTAACATATATTTTTAAAAATAATAATAATAAAGTTTAAATATTAAATATTTAAATCTATTCTTCATAAACACACATATATTTAGCTATTAATTCACTAAATATTCCTCTTTATATGCATATATAAATTAATAATATTAGAAAAACAATTTTACACTCTCCATATATTTTCCACGTTTATTGTTAAAAGAAGGTTGCCATGACAACAGTTTGTGATTGTTGATTGTTATCTATATTGGGATTGTCTAAGAGTTGACTGATTTCTAATGGTTGTTATTATTTCTCTTATATAATCTTTCTATAAATTTTTAATATTTTTTTTTCTATATGTAGCTGAGAAATAAAAAAGTAAAATCATTATGGTATATTTATAGTGTAATAATATAAACACATGCACAATTTATTAACGAAACATAAAAACACATATATACTTATGTATTTAAACTATATTTATAATGGCTATACTCCTTCTGCTACCGTTGATGAGGTATAGCTCCTAGTTTTAGAGTGAACTATGGAAGAAGAGATTGAATGTGCCCTTATAGATTTCTCTACCATTTCCAGCTATTGTGTGACAGCCTGCCACATGAATAGATATAGTATCACTTCTGGCTCTACTTGACAGCTCACTTTGAATCAGTGTTTGGTTCTAGCAGTTTCCAATCCTGAACATCGATTTGCCTCACTGCATCAACTGTTTAGCTTAATTGCTATTGTCTTCGGAACACTGATTCTGTTTTTCATCTCTGAGATGGTAGTTCTAATTTATTGCCAGTCTTTAATGAAAATATTTGGATTCAGTGAACATCATGGCCTAGTGACCCATTCTTGCCACTGGCTAAAAATGTACATGCATAGGTTCATGGCGATGAATGCTCAATCCGATCAAGATAAGATGGAATCTGGATAAGTCCATTATTTGAAGGCAAAGTAAGATAAGACACATTAAAATAGTAAAATCATTTTTTCTCTTATATAATTCATGATTTCTTCTAGTTAATGCTTACTTTATTACTTACATAGTTTTCTATGTGGAGTTGAAGACAAATAAATGATAAAACTGAAGTATTAGCATTAGAAAGAAATGTATGAGAATAATTTCACTACTTATCCAAATTTGGTAGTAGTCAAATCATTGATAACTAATTAGCTGAAGAACCATCACTATCTTAATTAAGAAAAGGCAGAGACTCTTAATTATGTATATGTACAATAGCAAATGGTAACATATTATTAAAGACAAGAAAGTTTAGATTTTTTTTTTCAAAAGATCAAACAGAAAAAAAAAAAGCTTCTCAAAGCTTATCTTTAAATCCATTCAAGTTTTCTAATCTTCTAATAAAATTATTTTTATGACATAGTTTATCATTAGTCTAAAAATATTATTGCACAGATTAAATAAAACTTTATATTGGAAATACTTAATTGTAAATTATTAGAGAAAAAATATAGTTAGTAATAAATTTGGCTGAACGTTTTCGAGGAACCGTGCCTCATACTCATAGCCTTCGTGAAAATGTACTTGATATATGTAAATGAGAATATTCAAATGAGTTACTGTTAAGTAGCCCATTTTTTTCGAAATGTCGAAGCACGTGTCTCTTCTGTTGATTGCATGGATGTCTCTGTTAATGTAGAATGCCTCTTTTATCTTTCTCCTGTAGTCGTTTGGTTCTGAGCATAAAATAACGGGGTTAGCGGGTATGAAATTGTGCCCTGATTGTTTAGTATGTTCAAAAAATGCAGAAGATGTACTGCTGTTCGTTTGGGCTCTATTGAAGGTGTACCGATGTTGAGCCAACCTGGTGTTAATTGTGGCTTTCGTTTCCCCATAATATGTGGCGTGGCATCCGGCCTGGGGGCAGGAAATGGAGTACACCACATGTGGGGTGAGCGCTGGATCAATGTAATCTTTGGAGTTATTGATCAACCTATTAGTGTTGGGTGGAGTTCTGAATATTATGCTGAATTTGTTGCTTAAGGTTTTCGTTAGTTTATTGGATATTTTAGGGATGTAGGGGACCGTTATTCTGGGTAGATTGGTGCGAGGCAATTTATCATCTATTGTGCTGTTAAATTTCATGACTTTCCTCCTAATAGTTTTGTATTTGAATCCTGCTGCTAGTAGGTCTTTAATGTAATTGTTTACATTTTCCTTCCTATGTGCTTCATATTTACACAAATGATGGTTTCTAAACAGAAATGCTTTAAGACCTGCGAATTTGTGCAATGCGGGTGCTATGAGTATGAGGCACGGTTCCTCGAAAACGTTCAGCCAAATTTATTACTAACTATATTTTTTCTCTAATAATTTACAATTAAGTATTTTCATTTTTACAAATAAGGAGAAATTAAAACCACATTTATATTGGAAAAAAAAAAGTCAGCTAGATATTGTATCAAGGAAAAAGAGATGTATCAAAAAAGGTAAGAAATACTACAAAGAAGTCTAAAAGTATTTACTGCTAACAACAAGATCGTTTAAATCAATTGACAATACTAAATTATAACATTAGTTTACCAGGATATTTTATTGTTTTTATAAGAAATTTCTACATAAAACTTGCTAGAATTTAGAGTTGAAATAGATTGTTGTGAAAAGGCTTGGACTCATGTTAGTAAAGGAATTAGACGGAGATGCATATAATCACTCTAACCATTCAACTTTCAAACTGAAGGTAGAATGAGGTAAGACAGATTGGATGAAGACAAATAGGTATTCAGATTTGTGAAAAAAAACAACAATGTTAAATATATAAATAAGCATTTATTTTATATAGCGCTATGTTTATATTGGTAATACATTAAACATCAGCCTTTTCAAGCTATTGTGCATGCACCTTTTACGAGTGTTAATAATAAATGAATACTTTCATTCCCAACACAAGATATAGTATTTAAGAAAGAACAAAATGAATCCACTTGTTCTTTTCAACCCAAATGCTTATATATGGGCAAATCTTAAGTACTGGAAATGAAAGTGTGAGGATAAACCACTCACTTTAAATTACTGTTTACGATGTCTGAGTGAATGACGTCGACAAAATTGTCTAGAATTTACTAAATGTCGCTCTCAAATACTAATGTTCATATGATTTATAGCAAAAATACAAAAGATCTCAAACTTTCATCAGAAAAGTATTAAATAAAAACATCTTTAAATATATCAAAATCAAGCTAAAAACAAAAAAAATATGCCACGACAATCATTTTCACTTGACAAATAAAATGTGAACACAGATCACCAT
This sequence comes from Epiperipatus broadwayi, assembly GCA_028023455.1. Classification (NCBI taxonomy): domain Eukaryota; kingdom Metazoa; phylum Onychophora; class Udeonychophora; order Euonychophora; family Peripatidae; genus Epiperipatus; species Epiperipatus broadwayi. The sequence goes on along the minus strand of JAQFVV010012508.1, from coordinate 3,757,276 downwards.
TTTGTGCAAACTGAGTTTTGCAAATTAATCTTTAAACTATAGCAGTTTATATTTAGTTGAAAATCTTTCATCTATTAATAAAAATGAAAATTAAATATATCATTTACTAATCATTTGGGAGTATTTTCCACAAGACTGCCAAAAAAGTACCAGCATACAGACTATGTCTGGTGAATTTACCTAGAAGTGTCATTCCAAGATAACAAAAAATCTACCAAAAAAAAAAAAATTAAATCATTTATTTATATATAAAATCACCTGCAAATATAAAAAAATCTCAACTGCAACAATAGTAAAATCCATAATCTGATTTGTTTCAAAGTCAATTATTTTTTCAGGTTTTTAACTATATCAGCTTTTATCACAGACTCCGTTTCTTTAAAATCAAACTGCCAAAGCAGTTCAGTCTGTTGACATATGTTTTATTTATAATTTTAACAAAAAAAAAAAAAAAAACAGATTTAAATGAATGAATGAATCAATAAAATAATAATATAGAACATGAAGAGATTCATTTAAAAATATTTAACAGAAATTACATTAATATATATATATATATTATAATTTTAACAAAAAAAAAAAAACAGATTTAAATGAATGAATGAATCAATAAAATAATAATATAGAACATGAAGAGATTCATTTAAAAATATTTAACAGAAATTACATTAATATATATATATATATATTAATGTATAACTTATTGATTATTTTCTTTAAAATACATCTTTAAAGATCTATGCATGGAAATATCAAGATTTTATTTAGGTCTTACTTGATTTATTCAAGAAAAACATACACAGGACAAGAAACTGAATTTATTTATTTATTTAACATATAGCTTTGTTAGATAATTTAATTATTAAAAAAATATCATTAAAAAATCCTGTAGAAATTCCAACTACAAGATAGATTCACTTATAGCTTTCTTAAGTCACTCAATTCTCCCAATATAACCTTAGATTAAAAAATCATTAACTATGTGGTTCAAAGTTTCCATTTGTCCAATATACGACTGTTAAATTCCATTTATGAAATGGATGAGAATGATGACCATGTTGTCCTGAATCTGTTGATCAGATTCCAATTACATCTAGAAAGATCGAATCCAGTTGGCTTCATTGTTGAATCTGGAAAAACATATTTGCTTGGAACTTCATGATAATTTCATTTTTTGCACCATAATTCTTTGATTGTAGATTTGTGATTGGACAATCTAAAAGGAGATTTCAATTTGAGTTAAGTCTTAGGTGATAAAACTACATCTTGAGTTATTGGCAAATTCAATCTGTTTAACAGCATTTTATACCCTTTTTATGATTGAATAATCCAAAAGATTTTGATTTGAGATAGGTCTTAGGTGATGAAACTACATATCAAGTTATTGGCAAATTCAATCAGTTTAACAGCATTTTATATCTCTTTTGAAATCTGGTGAAAGAATCTATGAAAAAACAAAGAACACAATACTCACTATCACAATATAGCTAGTACTAAAAAAACTATTTATAAAACCCTTGCATCTCAATCCCAAGTAATACCAGCTAGCTTTGCAAAAAAATTTATCTCTAAATATTGATTTTCATTTAGATGTGATATGTTGGACTATTTCCATCACTTAAGAGTGAATGTTGAATGTATAGAAAATTTTAAACTTTATTTAAAATTTCCAAATACAAACAACTTGTTAGTAATAACACACAAATAGACAATGCAGGTTAGTAATTACACAACGTTTCTCCACTCTTCTTCAGGTGTTGCTGGCCTATGTACACAGTGACAATATTCGCTTAGAAGTTTAATTCACATCTTTAGATTCTTGAATAGGCCTTAAATCCGATATTCAAAAATCTAAAGGCGTGAGTTCAACTTCTAAGCAAATATCGTTACTGTGTACATAGGCCAGCAACACCCAAAAAAGAGTGGAGAATAATACTACTCGAAACGTTGTGTAATTACTAACCTGTGTTGTCTATTTGTGTGTTACTGCTAACAAGTTGTTTGTATTTGGAAAGTTTAAATAAAGTTTAAAATTTTCTATACATTCAACATTCACTTGTAGATGATGGAAATAGTCCAACATATCACATCTAATAATATACCATCATCGTAAATCTTCAGACAAATACTGATTTTCATTTAATCTTAGACAAATGAATTTACTGACATTACTTTTTGGAAATTTGAAAACATTAAAGATTTCAATAAGTATAAAAGCAGTGGACATATTAAAAATAAAAGATAAGACAATTTAAATTTGAAAAAAAAAAAAATCTTAACCAGCGATAGAAGACAAACAAACGAATCATGTGTTAAATACAAACAAAAATAATTACAATAGGGCTAAAACTGAGGAAAATAAATGAAGTAGTTATTAAAGATTTAATTTTAGAATAAAAAAGCAGGAGGAGTACGAAAATGAAGTGAATTGTGGAAAGAAGCTTCTGATTACAAGTGCTTAATAAAGAAAGAGATGTGTATAAAAATTCAAAGTAGGTTCTACCACACCGTGGTTATACTCAAAAAGATAAAAAACCATCAAATCTATTTCATAAGTATAACGAGTTTGAACAATGATAAAATGTTATAGCGATAAAATAAAAGCTCTTGATGATGCGAATGATAAAGACTTACAATAAGAATGATACATTGTACAGGCTTAAACCTGCATTTATATATGTAATATATGCGGGATTCGAACTCAGACTTTCACACGACCACTACTCTCAGTGCCATCTCATATTGCTGACCCACCTGACCACACTCATGCTGAAAAGATAAATAATCACCAATATACGTATTTCATGCTAAACCAGCAATCATCAGTTGGTCTAGATTACTATCCTCACACACACATATATAATCAGTGCTTAGCTTTATATGAAGATAGGCAATCTTCATACTTTAATGGACAGGCTTCAAACTCACAATTCTTCAGCCTTCCACTTCATTGAAAATCTGATGGTGGAACGTTCAAATCCCTTGTTGTGCCAAGGTTGTCATCCTACCCATGTTGACATAGTCATTCTGACCCCTCATGTTCAGGAGAATAATCCATTTATACATACATATGTGAGGGATGGGAAGACCCTTTACACACTATTTTTATAAATTAATACATTGTACAGGCTTAAACTTGCATTTATATATGTAATATATGCGGGATTCGAACTCAGACTTTCACACAACCCACTGACAACCTTGGCACTAACAAGAGCTTTGAACATTCCACCATCAGATTTTCAATGAAGTGGAAGGCTGAAGAGTCATGAGTTTGAATAGTTTGAAGCATGTCCATTAAAGTATGAAGATTGGCTATCTTAATATAAAGCTGAACACTGATTATATATGTGTGTGTAAGGATAGTAATCTAGACCAACTGATGATTGCTGGTTTACCATGAAATATGTATATTGGTGATTATTTATCTTTTCAACATGTGTGCGATCAGGTGGGTAAGCAATATGAGATGGCACTGAGAGTAGTGGGTCGTGTGAAAGTCTGAGTTCGAATCCCGCAAATAAGAATGATACTAAAAGAAATTGATATAATTAAATATTTTTAGCATTTATAATGATAAAAACTGGAGACAATATATGGTTTAACTCTCGTTAAAAAAAAGCAGAATGTGAAAAGAGCAATAACGATTGTAGATCTAATTCCAGTCAAACTTTCAAAGATGAGTAGAGTAACTGAGGAAGGAAAAAAAAAAGAACCACATTGAGTTAAACTTCAGAGCAAATCACATTTTTTAAAATCCAAATTGCACTGTAGGTAACATTCTGAAACAATTTCGAGAAATAGGAATGGGTTTAGAGTTTATACAAATTAATATCACGAAGCTTATCAACTATTTTTTCCAAAGATGGAGGAGATGCTTTGAAGACTTAAGGAAGTCAGGTAATATACTGCAGCTAATTTGAATTCTAGCTTCATTAGACCTCCTTAGTAAAGCAATAAGAAAGATTTTGCATTTTATTCATCTGTACACAAGGTTAAACATATTCAGGATGTCCCAAAAAGTAAAAATAATTTTTCTTTTATTTTCAAAGAGGCTTAAAAAATGTATAAAGACTACTAATAGATAATATCATGATATGTTACATAGACAGCGCACTGATTTACAGCAAAACAGAGGGGGGAAATATTATCATAGAAGCATGTACATGTAGCCAATACAATATTAAAATATAGTACTTATATTTATTGTCATTATTGAATAATATTTCTATCATCCAATTTTTTTTTATCACTTCAATTTATCTAGAGAATAATATAACAAATCATTGTACAATTTAACAAATGATTTATGATATTTCTGGTTAAGCCATAAGAAGTTTGCTTGGATCTCTTGCTTACTGAGTTTTGAAAACCGATACTCACTGGTATGGAATTGAAATATTGAAAAAAAGACTTTTTCTATCCTAGGAATAAAGGTTTATGATAAATTATGGACTTGGAATCTTTAGAAAGAAAACACTTTCCTTGCAGTAATCAAGTCTGTGCCATACGATTTTATTTTTTCAACAACTTTGATAAACTTTTTCTCAGAAAATGTAATTCATAAAATAGATATGCACAAATTATCCAGAAAAAAGCTTATTTAATCATAATAGCATGGTACGCTTAGCATGCCTTTGACTACTATGTAGTCATAAATATAGCACTAATTGTAAGAGAGACTTGAGAACTTTATAAGAGAATAACCAAATAAAGAATTTGCATAATATTTCAATTATAAATAAGTTCATTCAGATGAGCCACTTTTTTGAAAGGGGGTGGAGGTACAGTATTCCTTTTTGTTAATAGCATGTCTACCTTTGGCAATATGCCAAACTTCATTCATTTTACATTTAGCATCATTATGTTCAGAGCAGATGTAGACTTGAAGCTGTAGCTGAGTATGAATTCATGCTCAAAGAAAATATATTTTGCTTCAGAGTACACTATGGCTCGATTATTTAGGTTATGTGTATTGTGCAAAATTGGCATGCGATTTACCATAATAAACTGCAAGGCAGTCCGCATTGCTGCATCTAATTTTGTATACCACTTGGAATTCGAGTTCAGATGGCAGTTTGCCTTTAGCATTGTTAATCAGACAATTCAATACAGGAGAGGTGTGAAGGACAACTTGGAGATTTAACAGAGCAGATTTTATTAATCAGATGGGTAGCCCCAGGTATACATGGAACTGATATCCAGGGTTCATTATTAGCTTGAATAGATGGATGTCTAATTTAAAATTTTTTGACGGTTTGGATAATAGCTATTGTAATGGTCATATTTGTACACTCAAGCAACAAAATCCAGAGCCTTGGCAAATTCCTGAAAGCTAATCTAGATGAGGGGTTGAGACCTCGAATCAGATCGCCCCTCAGCTCCTCCACCAACACTCCATGACTTACTACCCTATGAATGACATATATGAGGCTACACTCGAGTTTCTTAATTCACATGCTGGCAGTAGCAAACGGTAAAACATGAGACTCAGGAAAGAAATGACTCTATAGCCAGTTACATAACTAAACATACACCTCTATGCCCTACGAGATATTTAATAATAATGCATAGTTATATAATTCACTTAAATAAACTAAAATTAATGTGATTCGAACGGATTGAAATGAACTATGAAAAAATACGTTAAACAATATTATATTTTATATATTTTAATAAACAAATCATTTATTAAGACAACTATCCCTCTGTGCATTAAAATTCACCACAGGTGTTACAATTAGATGAGTAAGTGAGTTACAGAAATTCATCTTATGCACTGGACAATTAAATCAGAATTTATTCTGTTAACAACTATAATCTATGGTTTTAATTATACCTAATTCATGCTATGAGATGCCTATAAGGTTTGCAAACAGTTAACTTGCAAGAGAGACAATATTAATCACTCTAGGTACCTCAAAATTAGCCTAAATTAGCTCTATACAGATTATTATTACACAACTAGATCATGCAATCAAATCAAAGTTGAATTTATTAATATTAATGGTGGAATGAACTGGGATCTGTTATAGTGAAGTTTCTGATACTATGGCACTATATTAACCAAAATAAAATGGTATCTTGAAAATGTGTTTCCTCGTGGGATCTATCAACTCAATGATCGGTTCCCATGGACTGTACGACTTGCTATGAGAAGAGAACATTTCATTCTGGAGGTCTGCTTAGCTTGAAACATGAACAATCTGGATCCTCATGTTCCAGTTCTAAGGAATGTGATCAGAAAACGAATATGGAATGGCCTTATACCAAATCCCCATAAACAAATACATATACATATATAGCAAGATGCATATGCATGTGTGCATGCTTTACAAGAAACACATTCCCATGCTAATGATCATCGATCATTATTAAATCTAAAATGTGCCAAATCTATAGCTTCTTTCCACTAAACCATTGTATACCAGTTCATAAGTTAGCATACTCAAATATGCCAAAGAACAGGATTAATTAAATGATCTAGCTTATAATTAATCTTTATAGTTCATACTATAAATTCTAGGAAGGAATAAAGCATAATGAGGACTTATGTATTTAATTTAAATATGCTTTAGAATACCGCTCTTGCGCTAGTTAACTAAATATTTTATTAGTATGAGCAAATCTACTTTTACTCAGCTAATATAACAAGAGTTACATTATTAAGTTCTTTTATTTTAAAAGAATTATGCAGGTTTTACAAAGTAGTTATTCTTACATTATTTTAGGAAATTAGATACAATTTAGCTTAATGATAGAATTTATTCCTTTGGGAAAGTTTAAATAATAAGTTTGTGCATATTTATACATAGATAGCTTAGAATTATTTAAGAAATATTATAATGAGAGTTTATTACAAAGCTCTGCAGATTATTTTATCCATCTTCTCTGCTAAGGCATCTTTTTTTTCAGGGCATTCGACACATCTCTTCTTGGCTGGTCTGTTCATCTTTACTTTCCAGGCAGGCTGCTAGTTCGGACTTCTCCCATCATTGATGACTCATAGGGCAGATAGCAATGAGTCGCCGTTCTAGTCTTGGCTCTTCATTTTATGGGTGAGCATAGCTCACAACAGCATTACAAGTTAAAATTATCTAGTGTCTGACCTAATTTACTTCCAATCATGAGTTTTTATAAGAACACACTCCCCCTCTGCAAACGTCCAATTTGTTTACAAGTTGAGACAAAATTTTTAATATTTATTTTACATATGTGCTATAAGTTTTACAAACAAAACTCTTACCTCGGTAAATGAGAAAAATAGTATCAGTTATCTAGCTTTTCTCTCTGTTATAAAAATAAATTTATTATCTTTTAAGTCTACTCTTATTTTTACTAATTTTAAAATCCAGGTGTGGTCAGCTAATTTCCAAGAAATAAAATTATTTTACAAAAACAGATTTTAACCTGGTAAACATTCTATTATATATGTGAGTCTGTCAACTTAGAAACTATAATTTTTACGCAAAGAGAGCTAATTAGTGTAAGAGCTTTATCACCTTTGAGAACTAAATAAAATAAAAATAAAAAAATAACAAAGTTTGAAATCTATAACTTTGCAAGCTCCTTTCATATATAAGTATGTGTGGAAATTCGCATACCAAGTAATGTTTAACTTTATTACCTTAAACTTTAGAATTATGTTTGCCTTATTTATAGAAATTATTTAACATTATTTGCATTATGCATTTATAAGACATATGCACATACATTACTATATCTTTTATTAAGTTATTTTGGTTAATCATGGAAGCACGCCATTATAAAATATATGCACATACAAGCATGTATGTAATATTATACCTTTTTATTAAGCTCTTTTAATTAATATACACCAACTTAGGGGTTTAAAATAGAAAAAAATATACTACTATAGAACATAGGTGAAACGATATGATTAATAAAGAATACCATTTCATATCATGGAAGTCATGAAGAAATAAAAACAAAAACAACAACAAAAAATGAAATTACTTACCGATTTGGTGAGCAATCACTGTTTTAAAAAAAATTTTTTAAGATATATATATACGGGATATTTATCCTATTTCCTCATTCTTGCCCATTAAATCCAGTGCTCAATTCCTCTCTACTAAACGGTACCAAACAATGCACAAATAAAACTGAAACTCCTGATTATATATGTACAGATTTATACACTATTCTACCTGTGTTAAACTAAACATAACATTCTACTCTAAATAATATTTAGACAGACTTTCCCCTGCATGAACTCTAATTTAGATGGGATCTAAGTTGCTGGCACTCCACTGCTTTTGATTGCCTGACCTGGACCTGGTACATCTGGATGCCTGGTTACTTTCCATCTGGATGGTCTGGAATCTGGGTTGTTCTACTCTTTGTAATTTATCAGGTAGTTCCTTGTGAAGAGGCGTATAATCTATAGTGGTCAGAAATTCAGCCATTTCTTCAATGCTATGTATGCGACTCCCGATCATCATTTGTTGAACATAAGGTGGCATGTTTTGCTGAATGATTCTTATAATCTGAGATTCAGGGATCTCAGATGAGCCACCTGCCTCATAAAGAACTGCATGTTTGTTTCTATAAAGCCCTTAAAACATGACAATTTATGTGCAACAGGGATCAGCGATTAAGGTGAATCGTACCTCTAATCTGTAAGGATTTAATTATCATTTCATGATTGAGATGGCTGTTATCTCTTTGTACCTGTAGATAAAAAAAAATCATATCTTTCAGTGTGTCTTCTTGTTCAATAGTCCAATTTAATTGTGACATTTGTGCCAGCTCTTGATGAATTTCAATTATTTGACTCTCAAGTACACAAATTAAAACATCATTTGCATATGCCTTATATATTAAAATAATTAAAAACCAGTTAACATTTAGACAATCCCAATATCAATAACAATCAACAATTTCAAACTGTTGTCAAAGCAAAGGTTGCCTTGACAACAGTTTGAGATTGTTGATTGTTATTGATATTGGGATTGTCTAAGTGTTGACAGGTTTTTAATAATTATTTACAAAGCCATTTAGCCTAATGTTCACACCACAACATAGACTCATCAGAACTGAAATGGAAATAACAAGATAGTAAGAACAACAATGTAAACCTCAATTGTATGGTTACACATCACTGTATACATTAGAAATAATAAATTGTTATTGAAACTAAAGCCATTTAGCCTTGAACATTATGGATTGTAAATGTTTTTGTTTAATTAAGTTCTCAAATTTTGCAACAGCAATACTACATAAGATATTCACTTATTGGGAGGCTCATAAGCCATTCGAATTCCATTGCATAATATTTATTGCTTGGCAGGGCTGGGATATCCTCATTTATCCATTTTAAATGTTCAACTATAATGTAATCAGTAATAAACTATCATAATTTTCATAATTCTATACACTATGTTATCTTAATATATATATAGCAAATGAATTTTCTTTTAAAAATGTATTCCATTCCTTAAAAAAATGAATGTTATACGTATATCCTTCCCAAAAAATTTTAAAAATTAATTTTTTATAAATATACTGTATTTAAAAACTACATTTTAAGAAATTACCAAAATCGTAACTTGAAACTGTTTTTCCCCTACTTAAAAACAAAACAAAACACATACACACACAACCATACAAAAAAAACTATTCACTTTTAGCTGGAGATAAAACGATCATAAAAAAAAAGAGAAAAGACCATGAAGTTGATCTATTGCTACGTGGATGCCTTTAGCATTTTAAATAGGCTTTAACAGTTCAGTCAGATGATCAACCAAATCTGTCAGTTTGATCTTAGCTCCGTCTAAACAACATTTCTCTACCAGAAGCTGCTCTCATTTATTTCGTAAATGACGGGGATGCAGATTTACTTAAGCCAAAGATGATAGTTAGATTAATGTTCAATTTGGAAAAACAGCTACTATAATTTAAGAGGGCAAGTTGCAGCGCTGCAAATTGAGAAGTAAAAAAAATAATAATAATAAAAACAACAGAATGCTAAATAATAAATTGAGTGGGATAAAAAAAAAAAAAAACAATAAAAAATTCATGTATAATAAATCTATTTAAATGCTGTATTATATATAATAGTGCTTCTTTAATTCAATATCAAAAAAGAACAAGGCAAAAATTGAATTAGGAATAGTCAAAATTATCCCAAATACTTATCTAAATCGAAATTCTAAAATATATATATAGAACTAAAATTTAAAAAACAAAAATAAAACAATAATTATGTATATGCTTTTGTAAATATAGGGGATTTGAACTCAGACTTAGACTGAGTTCAAATCCCCTATATTTACAATTAGGCTCCAGGTATATGAAGAGTGCCGGTATTTCAAATATTGTAAATATAGGGGATTTGAACTCAGAAAGTCTTAGTTCAAATCCCCTATATTTACAATTAGGCTCCAGGTATATGAAGAGTGCCGGTATTTCAAATATTTATATACTTTTGCTGCATTTTATAAATAAAAAAAAAAAAGGATATTTCGTCATACTGATATAACTATTTAAACTAAATCTATTACTTTTTCGTATTTATTATATGGAAGTGGGGGTGGGGAATGGGTGAACCGCTTATTACTCTAATATAAAAGCAAATAAATAAATTTAATCCAAGAATGCTCTGTACGATTCTGAAAATATATGATCGAAAAACCAATTAATATGCTCTTGAATTTCTGAAGTGACGATAAAATGAAAGTAAAGAAATAATTTACTCCAAAAAAATTATTTTACGGTGAACTGAATCATGATTTAGAAGGCAGAGAGAGAGGTCAAGTCAATTTACAGTACAAAGATTGTCCGGGTGACATTCTAAAGAATATTAATTGCTTTCATTGGGAGAATGTGGTAGGAAAACAAAAAAATGGACGGCTACGTGTTTAAATCTTTAAGGAAAAAAAATTATGTAGATTAAAACACCTTCACAATATGTTTTTATTATGAAAAAGAATGTGATAAATATTTCAGTAATTGGTTTGTAAATTCGTCACAACTTTTTTCTCTCTTCATTTTATGATTTTTCTAAACTTGAAATAGTTATATGATTAGATATAAGTATTTACATAATGCTTATATATTAATTTTGATGAAAACTTGAGTTTTAACGTGTCTCTTCATTATATATCATTACTAGCAATTCGTGTTCAAATAGGCCATTCTAATTCCAGACCAAAAAAAAAGAATAAAAAGCTAAAGATAAACCACAAAAAGAGCCCCACATATATGTAACTATTCTTTAATCTATGTGACAGTTTGTGATGCTATTATTTAATTTTATGTGCAGTTTAACTTTTCTTTCCGAAAGACTTGAACATCACAGTATTCTAGCTGCTGCCGGAACCTTTCATTAAAAACAATTAACATCACACCTCATTACAGTGTTTAAGATAATCTTTATAATTTGTCTCCCATGAAAATCATGTTTAGTTGACTACAAAACACTATTTTAATAAATCTGATACTATTCCTTCAAGTTATTAAGAGCAAGAGGACACTGGAGATTTTGCTGAATGTCAGCAACCCGTCTAATAAGGTGTGCTCTTATAATATTATTCTCAGTATTATCATATCCTACAAGTTGAAGAAATTAATAATTAATATTTAGTTTTGTGATATTGATATTATATTTTCATAATATTAGAAAGCATACTTATTAAATGATATTTTGCAATGAACTTGTCTTACAACAATATGAAATTCAAATCTGATGTCTATACAATAAATATTGAAGTCGCCATCATCAGCATCAACCATTATCAATCCACTGCAGGATGGAGATATCTCCAAGTTCAATCCATCTTTTAGCTTATCTTCTCTACATCACCCCTGCACACTTTCTTATTTTGTCCATCCATCTAGCTTGTTGTCTCTTTCTGGGTCTTTTACAATCTCTTGGAATCCAGCTTAAGATTTCAATTGTCCATTTATTATCATCTCTTCTAGCAATATGTCCAACCCAACTCCAGTCTTTTAATTTTTTTCAATCAGTAACTCCTGCTTGTTCTCTTATCCATATATTGCATTTCCGATCTCTTCTTGTTACTCCCAACATGCATCTCTCCATACTTCTTTGAGTGGTCTGAAATCTCTGTATTGTTCTTCTATTAAGTGATGAAGTCTCAGATTCATAAGAACTGGTAAAACACATTTATTAAAAACCTTTTTTTTTTCAAACACATAGGCATATTTCCTTTTAGTATCAAGTTACTTCTACCAAAAGCACTCCGACCAAGTTTAATCCTATGATTAATTTAATCCATTATGTTTCCATCTGTATTAATTTGTAGCTGTTACCTTCTTCTAATTCATCATAATAAATCTTTATTTTCATATTTTGAGAAAATCCATTGAACATTACTTAGTCTTTTTAACATTTATCTTTAGTCCTACTTTTCTACTTTCATCTGATAACTCCTGCACCATTTCCTGCAGCTCTGAAGCACTATTTGTAAAAACAACTACATTATCTGCAAAATCTAACTGACTTATAATCTCCATTTACTTTCACTCCTTAGCTTCCCATTTTAAACCACAATGAAGTAAAATCGGTTTTATATATCTAAATTATTGGGTAGTCATGTCACTATGATGACATATTTTATTTTTAAATAGGCTTAAGTGCAACGGCGCACTGGAGTCAGACTGCATCTCAACATTCGACTGCATCTCAACAAGGTTAATTATTAAATCAAATTATTTATAGATTTCATTTAAAACATTAACAACATTATGTAGTTAGCAAAATAACGCACAGTAATTAGTAAATCTAGACACCTAAAAGACCTAAAAGACAAAGTTCTTATCTACGTTCTTATCTACTTTTATTTCAAATTAAAAACTTGCTTTAAATTTCAACTTGATGTCTTCTTTTATAAAGCTGCTGCTGTCACAAAAAAACAAAAAACAAAATTGAAGGTAAGATTAATGCATCTCTGTTAATATATTTAAAATGTCATATTAGTAATATAAATGTTTGGGCATTTATGCAGAAAAGATAACAATATGTTTTATTCATGCTTAGCAGGCTTTCGATATATTAAATATCATATTCATAGCTCATTATTGGTAAGTATACATCATAGCTTTATTCAATAAATCCATTTAAATTTGTTGTTTCTTTATTCAAAAATATTTGAACCTCTTCATAGCACCCACTTCTTTGATAGAGGAATGCTAATCTCTTTTATTTATGACAAATCGATCTTTAAGCCTCCCTCCCCAGTCTTTCTTTTTTCATCCTCCTTTCAGTACATACAATTTCAGCTTTTGTCAGATCAAATTTATGGCCTTGCTGTTGCTTATTGTCCATAAATATAGAGCAACGTTTGGGGCTTTTCATGGCTCTACCATACAAATATTTGTGCTGAAATTGTAGATACCAAAAGGGAGGATAGAAAATGAAAAATTGGAAAAGCTTGGACGATAATTAAAGATTGATTTGCCATAAATAAAAAAGAGACTAGCATTGCCCTATTGAAGAAATGGGCACTATAAAGAAATTTAAATATTTCTGGAAAAATGAAACAACAAATTAAAGGAATTTAAATATTGAATAAAGGTATTAAATATACTTAGTAACTATGAACAAAAAAGAAATAAATAAGCTATGAATATATGCAGTATATTAAAAGCATGCTAAGCAAGAATAAGTGTTTAGATAAAATATATTGTCACCTTTTCTGTATAAATATCCGAACACTTATATTAATAATATTACATTCACCGCAGGAAAGAGATAAATGATACATAATTTCCATCACTAATAATTCTTACTTCCATATTATCATGTAAAAGCTGTAATATAAATAATGTTCTAAACAAGTTATCTATTTTCAAACAAAACCTTTTCAATTAACTGGATCAAAGACCTTGATCAAATCAATAAAAGTAATATTTACATAAATAACATTTTTATTCATGGTACTCTTTTTTTCCATTTTCCTGATAACAAAAATCATATAGTCTCTGGCAAGTACCCATCCATGACTGAAAGCAACATACTTCTTAAAATTCATTTTAACACTTTTTTTTTTTCATATGTCATAGCATCGGCCAGGATGCAAATCCACACCTGTCTGCAACCAACTGCTTGCTTGCAAGGCAGGTGCGATGACCTCTCAGCTAGCAACACTTGACTATTTCACAAATAATCACTGCCATTTTTTTCTATTCTCTTCATTATATAAATGGAAACAATAGGAGGATTTTTACGCAAACTTCATATATACTTAATATATAACTTTTAAAAAATTCTAATAATTTTGAAAATAAATATCACTATCATATTTACCAAATTTTCCAATTATTTCATCAGAATTGAAACCGTTTAGTTGTAAGATTACAAAAGGGTATTTCTAAATCATCAAGCTAGAAAATCTCTATCCAAATCTGAGTCAATCAAATGAAAATTCCATTAGAAGAAACCATCTGAATTATCATATCGTTATTCAAAAGATGCTCAAAATACTTTATATTTCAAAATATCATCATTACTATAGGGGAAAATGTCATCCGTTGATGTATTTTAATATCTTATGATACTTTTTTTGTGCAGCAACAATAAAAAGAAATTATAAGATGATCCCGATCAAATGATTATATCTTATTTACTGTTTGAATGTATTGATCATTCATAAGTCTTTTTAACTATCATTCAACTTCAGCCATTAAATCCTATATTTCTTATGAATTTCCACACTTATTTTATTATTGCAATAAACAGTGAATATTCTTTGTAATGAAGTCATTAATAATGCAATCGTTATCAAAGAACTAGTCATGATTTTTTTTTTTAGTCGTAACAAGAAAAGTGACAATAGATTCTCGGTAACCCCTACATGTCAATTGAAATTTTTAACTGCTATAATGTAGCATGAGAAGCTATTGTTTCTAAAGTATAATCATCTACTTTCTTACCAATAAAATGTTTGTAAGAAATCACTTACTAGTCATAGATTTATACAAACGCATGATTTAGCCAATAATCTGAATTTACAAATTGTTTAAATATTGATTTCTTTTATATTCGGTTTCCTAAGTACAGAATAAACCATAAAAGGCCATGTTTTTAAGAATGGATGTATGCAAATTCTTTTATAGCGGCCATGTTTTTAAGAATGGATGTATGCAAATTCTTTTATAGTGGCCATGTTTTTAAAAATGGATATATGCAAATTCTTTTCTAGCAGCCATGTTTTTAAAAATGGATGTATGCAAATTCTTTTATAGCAGCCATGTTTTTAAAAATGGATGTATGCAAATTCTTTTATAGCGGCCATGTTTTTAAGAATGGATATATGCAAATTCTTTTATAGCACTTTTTCTATCAACACAAAGTGTTCATAACAATTAATCCATCAGTTATACAAAAAATTAATAACAAATCATTTGGGTTCACAGATCCAATATTATTATTTACAAACCAATAACTTTTGGGATGTATATTATTTGTTCTTACTAACGCATACATTAAACTCTCCATAAAGAAAAAAAAATTTTTTTATTGAAATTGTTGCACTAACTAATAATAAATAAATGTTTTCTATTTAATTTTTAAGTATGATATTGTAGCATAGGCACTAAAGAATAGTGCAAAAATATCTTCGTGCAAACCGATTTTTTAATATCAAGTCTTCATTGTTAAATCTAAACACTGAAGAATTAAAAATACATTGCTAAATTTCAATATGAATCTAATATACATTTTTCTTATTACTCAAAGATTTACTCTTACACACTCACCCACAAAAAGGCTTATTGCAGTCTATTTCTTTAACTAAACTTTGTTCAACTGAAAGTGATTTCACTAACAGCAGTTAAATCAAAGTTAGATGTCGATAACTGCTTAGCTACAAGTACTGTTCTGTGTTCAGCTCTTGAAAAATCCACATCAGACAAAGTTTATATATGCCATTTTCTTATACTTAGAAAAAAAAATATTTTTGTTATTACCATTATCAACATCTGAATTTATGATCAGTAATATTATATCTACATCTATGACTCTTAAACAGGCATCAAGCACAGCATCATAGCAAGACTTTATGAGAAATGTCACTTTATACCATCTTTAATACACCTTTTCAAATTTTTAGACTACAGAATAATCTTAAATAGGATTGTCCAAATAACAGTCCCATATCTAATTCTAAAATGACTCAATATTATCGGTATTGTGTTAAACTGGATTATAACCACAGACTTCCAGTCTACTAACCTCACTGCTGTAGTTTTTTCATACCTTGTATTCACATATAAAAGGGGTAGGGTGTTGGAGTCATAATTGCTGTGCAAGTAATATATGGGGAATATGGATTACCCAAATACCTGCTTCCATTGTGGAGAGAGAAAAAGGTTCGTAATAATCAGATCCTTCATCAGTCTATTAAGCAAGAAAGTAGAGATGAATTAAAAAAAGGAACAAAGAGAAAGACAGAAAAGATTGTCAACTATATTAGCTAACTTTTGATGAGCTAACATCATGACCTACAAAGCAGCAGGAGATGCCTTATTAGGTCCAGATCAGTAATTATTCGCTGTTAACTCTCATACTTAAAAATTAATTTTCACATTCCAACATTTACTACCTTACATCTATGGTATTTAAGCAAAAGGTTTTTTTTAAAGATCACTTTCTCTATCCCACTTTTCAAATTATTAAAAATTTTCACTTTACATAAATCATACTACTATTAGTTAACTTACATACAAATTTCTCTTAAGTATTTCACTTGTATCAAATATCCCAAATGTATATATTCACTCACATATGTACTTGTACTTTTTTTTAATTTTCCAAATGTATTTGCAATGTAATTGGCAGAATACTATAATCTTTTGTTATATTGGCCTATTTTGTGTTTGTTTATACTTTACAAATATAGTAATTATTTTTTCACAAATAACTGTAATTATATATATACTTGCCAAAGTAAAAAAATAACTAAGTTTAAAAAAAAATTATGTTAATGAAGCCAAAATTATTCTCATTACACATTTTAATACAATTTACCTTTTAAAGCAAAATAATCTTTATCTCCATTACAAATTAAATATAATTAAATCAAGACTTAAAATAAATGTGTAATTTTTCATATGGACTACAATTTGAATATAACTACTCAAAATTATATTGAGAAATTAAAAAAATTATACCTGAGCATTGGTTAACATGAAGGTAGGTTGCTTTTTTTTCTGTCTTATCATGAAGATTTTTTGATTCATAAAACAACATTAATAATTGTAAAAAAAAAAAGATATAATTTATATTTATTAATAAAACTATCCAAATGAAAAAAATAAAATTTCAAAATAAATAAAACATTGCATTTAATTTTGAAGAACATAATATTAAAAAATCTCCCCTACACTGTGCAAAGAATAACTAAAATTAAAACTGTTTTTATCCTCTGATTATATCTAACATCTAGGAATGAAAAAACTAAAATATATATTCATTAATAAACTAATATCAAGGTAATATTAGTCCAAGATAGAACCATTATAAATAAAATATAAAAGGTAGTATCACTTTGCATCATATCTGAATTAAATTTAGCAACGGTTAATGCAATTCAAGTGAGCAAAAATAATATAATTCCAATAACAGACATGTTTAGAATAAACAAAAATAAGATTTTTGAATTGTGATTACACATTTTGTAATTCCTAAATAAATAAATACTTTGATTTGCATCGCATCTGAATTAAATTTAGCAACGGTTAATGCAATTCAAGTGAGCAAAAATAATATAATTCCAATAACAGACATGTTTAGAATAAACAAAAATAAGATTTTTGAATTATGATTACACATTTTGTAATTCCTAAATAAATAAATACTTTGAGAAAAAAGAAAGAATTATACAAATTTCTAAATCCCAGTTTTCAAATTTTCCAAAATGTTTTAAGGTTTCTAAATTTACAATTTAAATGGTGTCCACTTTCAAGGTGATTAAGCTCTATAGTATTATATATATAATACAAATAAAATGTCCGTTAATTAAAAAATTATTGTAGCAACAATAAAAATAATAAATATAACGGTAATAAACTATTCTATTTATTATTTTTATATACATATATAAAGGAATCAAGAGTTAAGGAAACCGAAACAAGATTATAAATTTTAATTTCTTATTTAAATTTGATTATATTTGATTGTTTTGTCTTTTTATTATAGCTTTCATTAAGTTATAAAAATATTATTAAGTGATCTATCTTTAAAATACCATAAAATAAATTAATAGCAATATTACCAGTAAAATACTTTTCAGAAATCTTTGCTTACTAATTAAAAACAACTATTCAGAAAACCATCACAAGAAAACTTGCATTTGAAAACAAGTAAAATAAATGTAGAACTATAATAAACAATCTATAATAAGCAGATGATACAATTTTACAAATTTAAGAAGTAATGAATCTTAACTTATGTCAAGAACATTAACATTGTGTATAACAAGAATCCACTCACTAATTGCGATGGTACATAAAAATGAAATTCTTAAACAATTTACTTCTGCTAATTCTAAAAAGCTACAGAAATTTAAAATACTGAACATGATCAAATAAATCATCACGCAAAAACCCGTTTAATTAAAATAAACCCAGAATGTTAATGGCCACATCTGCACATATTTTAGTACACTAACACACAATTTGATTTTCAAAGCTTACTATATTGAGCATGTCTCCCTTCTTTATTCTAGTGCAATCTATTGTCATATTTAAGTAACATAAGTTACCAAATATGGTAGTCCAATTTAATTCCTATTCTAATCGTATTCTGGCTTTTCCTTTATCAATTAGCACTCAGGATTCAAAACTGCCTTTACTTTTTTTTAAAATCAGATTTCTAGCTTGAAATTCAAATTTTTTTCAAATTTTGATAAAAGCCACATAGCAATCATTTATAATTGAAGTTCACAATAGATAACAGTCAAGTAGAAACCAAGGGAGAATAACTTTACAGTTAAAATAAAACAGAATATCAAAATGAAATATGCCTATGTGTTTGAAAAGGAAGGTTTTTAATAAATGTGTTTTTCCAGTTCTTATTTATGGATCTGAGACTTGGACACTTAAAAGAAGAGCAATACAGAGACTTCAGACCACTCAAAGAAGTATGGAGAGATGCATGTTGGGAGTAAGAAGAGATCGAAAATGCAATGTATGGGTAAGAGAACAAACAGGTGTTACTGACCTCATTGAAAAAATTAAAAGACTGACATGGAGTTGGGCTGGACATATTGCTAGATGAGATGATAATAGATGGACCATTGAAATTTTAAACTGGATTTCAAGAGATTGTAAAAGACCCAGAAAGAGACCACATGTAAGATGGATGGATGAAATAAGAAAGTGTGCAGGGTGATGTGGAGAAGAAAAGCTAAAGATAGGAAAAGATGGATTGGACTTGGAGAGACCTTCATCCTGCAGTGGATTGATAATGGTTGATGATGATGATGACTGGTAACAGATATATTTATAATTATCCAAGCAGGTTGTCTTCAGTTCAAAACCATAAAAAATTTTAAATTTCAAGCTATAAACTTGTTAGTAAAATTAAACTTAGTTTACAAGATGCATTTACCAAATCCATAATAATGAAGGCAAGAGTCAGAAACTAAACAGAAGAAGAGAATATATTGCATTACCACTTGATAACTACTAGTTTACAAAGATGGTACTACAGAGGGAAAATGCTCATATTTCATTACACTGATCTAAAAGATTAATTCTCAAACCATAATGAATTCGAAAAAATTAAACTAAATTAAAATGATTTCTCACTGAACAGTTCTAAAAACTTAATAATTAAGCAGAAGAAAAACTCCCCTAAGTTATGATCAGATCTAGAAATCGAAAATATAAAATCCCCCCCCCTCCGATATATATTGAGGGGGGGGTAGCAAAAAATAAATTAAAGGACGAAAGATATATTGATGAATTAGCAGCTGAACATGACTAAAAACAGACAAAATAATTCATAATCAAAACTGTTAGTGGAGAATTTATGGTGGGCAAAAAATTAGCTATTCACTTAAACATTTATTATATTAATTAATTATTCCTTTAACTATTCACGTGCCTGATTCAATAAGAATAAATTTATTTTTAAAAAAAAAGGTAAATTTAAGCTTACTCCTATTACCAAAACACAAGTTATTTTGCTTAAAGGAAAATCAATCAAAACTTAGACAATCCCAATATCAATAACAATCAACAATTTCAAACTGTTGTCAAGGCAACCTCCTTTTAACAATAAAGGTGGAATCCCTATATATACATAAGGTGTAAAAAGAAAAGTAAACAAAATTCTGAATCAATATTCTTGCAGATTATCCCATGCTTGCTTAAAATAAAAAATTTAAAAAGCTGTTCTTTTTATAAACTTAGAGGATACACTTCACTCATCTATCAATTAACAAAACAAAAATAGCTTGTAAAAAGAAAATATTTATTTCATCGTTAGCGATTTTTTTAGACAAATAGATGTAGTTCTAAGTATTTATATTAGCATTTATATGAACAGTTATGATGACAAAATGTGAAGGAGAGGAAATAAAAAGAGCAGGAAATAAAAAAGACAAAACGGATTGAATAAAAAAAATTACTGTTAACAAATATTAAATACAAACTTTCCCAGCAGTTAATATTATGTAATAATTGAGATTAATTCCCAGGCACTCGGTAATTAAACAAATAAAATACTCTCAATCCAAAGCTCCAACACAGGTTAATTAAACAAATAAAATACTCTCAATCTGAAGCCCCAACTTTGGTTAAAAATTAAACAAATAAAATACTCTCAATCCAAAAGCCCCAACACTGGTTAATTAAACAAATAAAATACTCTCAATCCAAAGCCCCAACACTGGTTAATTAAACAAATAAAATACTCTCAATCCAAAGCTCCAACACTGGTAAATTAAACAAATAAAATACTCTCAATCCAAAGCTCCAACACTGGTTAATTAAACAAATAAAATACTCTCAATCCAAAGCTCAAAGACTGGTTAATTAAACAAATAAAATACTGTCAATTCAAAGCACAAAAAGATCAATCCATCTTTACTCTTTTACCTCAATTCCTTTATAGAGACGAATCTAAATATGATTGATTTAAGATCTTCATACTTTCTTTCCAAAGTGCTTTAGAGGGGTCTCTATAAAAGAATTGAGGTAAGAGAGTAAAGACAGACTGATATTTTCTCTCAAAAAGTTTTATCTTGCACTTTAGACTGAGAATATTTAATTTATTTAATAAACCAATGTTAGAATATTAATCTTGATTGTTAATAAGTATTCTAATTAAATTTTAGATATAAATATTACTAAAAATTTATCATAAACATTTACAAATATATATATTGAACTAGGTCTTAAAACAAATAAATAATAAATTTAATTAAGTGAAACAAATTTAATATGTTGATACTTTGAATGTATAAATCTTTGTATGAATACAAGTGTATTGTCTATATTGAACTTTAATAATGTAATTAGAAGATGATTGAACTCAAGACTTTCAAGCTCCCTTCAGCTACCCATTCCATCTTATATAACTGATACTCATGATCACATATATATGAGAAAGATAAATGATCTCCAATATATGTATTTCAGCTGAACCAGCACTCATTAGTTAGTCCAGACCATCATTTTCCACATATATGCGATGTTCTGGACTAACATGAAATACATATATTGGAAATTATTTACCTTTTTCACATATATATATGGTCATGTGTATTCATTGTGTAAGATGGAGTGGATAGCTGAAAGAATCTTGAAAGTCTGAGTTCAAATCCCTTCTAATTACATTAAATTCAGTATAAATAATATTCTTATATTTAAAATATTATAGATTCAGTCTGCTCAACCTGCTCATCTTTTTTCTATTTATTGAAATGAACATATTAAGGTCCTATACATGAGAGGTCAGAATGCCTTAAAGTCAACATAAGTATGACAATAATATTGGCATCAATAAGTGCTTTGAATGTTCCATCATCAGATTTTTGATATGGATGGTTGCAGAGTTAGTGAATGGGGGAGATTGAAGCCCGTCCATTAAAGTTTGAAGATTTTCTATCTTAATATAAAATGAGCACTGATTATATATAAGCTTGGGAGATGATGATCTGGACCAACTAATGAGTGGTGGTTCAGCATGAAATATGTACATTGGAAATGATTTATCTTTTTCATGTGTATATGTTTATGTGTATCGGTTGTACAGATGGAGTGGCTAGCTGAAGAGTTTGAAAGCCTGAATTCAAATCCCTCCTATAATTACATTGAATTCAGTATAGACAATATGCTTATATTTAGATATTATAGATTCAGCCTGTATTATGCCCATCCCTCTTCTGTTTACTGAAATGAACGTTAAAGTCCTATATGTTATGTGAGGGATCAGAATGGCTTAAAGTCAACATAAGTATGACAATAATATTGGCATCAAGAATAGCTTTGAGTGTTTCATCATCAGATTTTCAATGATATGGATGGCTTAAGAGCCTGTCCATTAAAGTTTGAAGATTTGCTATATTAATATAAACTGAGCGCTGATTATATATATGTGGAAGATGATAATCTGGACCAATTGATGAGTGCTGGTTCAGCATAATATATATATATTGAAGATCATTTATCTTTTTCATATGTATAGGGTCAAATATATCGGTTATACTGGATAGCTGAAGGGAGCTTGAAAGTCTGAATTCAAATCCCTAATTGCGCAAATACTTTATTTCTTTGTTGCCAGCTTAAATTTTATGGATAAATTCTACGTCTATAAAAGTTTTTTTTTTTTTTTGTTTTGTTCTTTAAAAATAAAAATTGCAATTTATTTTCAAAGTATTCATATGTTAAAGATTGGGTTAGAACTACATTTCCCTTTGTTATTATTATGTTTTGCTTAAAATTTACTTGATTGTTCATGTAGTAAAGAGGTGGACAAATATCCAGAGTAAAGAACTGGGTCGTCATCATAATCCTTTTATGCTGTCACGGATCTGCATCAAGTGTGAGAATGGGATTATAACATACATTATTTACATTCTTCAAATTCTAACAATTTTTAAATAAATTAAAGCATTATCAAATATGTTACATTGATAATAAAAACCTGTTCACAGAATAACAAAGACAAACTATTTATAACAAAAGTTTTCCAATTCAAATTCCCAATGAATCATTTAAATGAACTTACAAATAATGTACATTTTTTTATATTAAATCCACTCTATTTTCAAGATTATTGACATTGATATAAAAAAGGAATATTAGTTCCATGTTCATTTAAACAATTCTTTGAAAATCTGGTTTATGAATTATTATAGTAAATTTTTCATATTTCCATTGTTCTGTGAATAAGACATTTTTCAAATGTAAGCACAGATATTTTGACTACGTATTTCGCCCCTGAATGTAACTACAAGTTTACCCTGATCAGCAAGATCAATTGGTTCCAAATGCCTCATAAATAAAAAATCTTGTATAGAAAAATGCAATTATAAAAATGTAATTTATTATTCTAAATTCAAAATAAATGTGATTTTTTTTTAAAAAAAAAACAACAACTTAAAAAAAAAAAATTAATATTTTATTATGCATATTATTAATAAAAAAAATATTAAAAAGTCTTACATTAAATGCCTAAAACTAAGCTAATCAATAAAATAATCAAAATTATCCCAAATTCACAACTAAACCTGACAAGCCCCCCCCCCAAAAAAAAAAACTCTTCTCGAGACGTAAATGACTAAAAGACAAATAAATTTATACTAAATATTACCCACAATTTCACTAGTTCTTTTAATATTAAGAGTGTGTGGGGTAT